>MU226400.1:13330563-13376339 GCA_018584345.1 Thuja plicata | reverse complement strand
GCACATACTCCTTCATCCACTCAATAAAACGCAACCGACTAAACTCCAAGAAGGCAGATAACTTGGTCTTTGTGCATTCAAACTTGAGGCTCACAACACACAAAGACAATACTTACAAAAAAGGGGACGCAAAGCATGGGATGTTAAACCAGAGTCTGCGGAGTTGGAAGCACACTTTGATGCACTTGCAATTAATGATGGTGATCGCGAGCTACTTAGTAATGTTGAGGCTGGGCCTGAGGCTACTAGTACTGATGCTAGTGGCACTATTTGTGCTTCTAATCTGCAACAACAAAATGATGATTTGTTTGATATTTTTGATGATATTTTGATCGCTAATGACTAATAGTCTAATTATTAATGTTGGCATTATTGTTTTTGAACCGAAACATTGATATGGTGGTGTATTTGACATTTTGTTATGTCATTTGAACTAAAACAACAATATATGTGGTGGTGTATTTTGATATGTTGCTTTATTATTAGCATACTAATGTATGAACTTTTTATAACTTCATACATATATATAAGCTCATATATATATAACTTATATATGTGGTTTTGGTTCGTTTCTTCTGTTGCATATATATATATATATATATATATATATATATTAGAAAAAAAATCTTGTACGAACGAACCCAAAACGAATTGAACCCAGCCCAAAAAAAAATTGGACGAATTTCGAACCTAAATCTCGAACCCGCATCCGAACCGGAATCCGAACCAGCAACTTAAGTTTTTAAGGATTTAAAACCTTTTCCTTGAATCATTTAATAGCTTAACCTTAAAGGCACAATAATTGAGATAAATAAAAGCTACTTTGCACACATACACAAGTTTACATTGATCACATAAGTATAAATGCCAAATCTTGAAGGAAATATGTTAAACTAAATAACACATTAGAAATATAAATAGTGTCACTGTCAAATTCTACAATATTCATGGAATATGAAATCCATGGAATTGAAAGTTCAAAACGTATATCAAAATAAAAGCTAGAGCCTAGAAGACTAAGGCTCAGAGTAGCCTATATCAATGACCGGTCAACCCTGCAAACTTCCTACACGTACGCCTAAGATAGGTCTTGGAAGATTCTGCAACCATGACCTATGCCTGTCTCAGGTTCAGGCTCAAGCTCAGCCTCAGTGACATCCACATCCTCATCCACATCATACCCACTCTCAGGGTCCTCTAATGGGTCTCCTCATGCTCTAGCCTCCTCCTTTGCCATCGCTCATGCCTCTGCCTCTTGGTCCACCTGATCAACCCATACAAGTCTTCATCACTGAAGACAGGATCATCGACCTCAATGTTCCACTTTGCCTGTGGATCAACCTCCTCTAAAGTGATAGGAGATGTGTTAGTGCCCGCGATCTACCTGTGTTGGAGGCGAAGATTTCAATGAACAAACACAAGATCATTCAACAATTTCACTTCCAACTTGTTGCGCTTTTTCGAGTGTATATGCTCGAACATGCTCCAATTGCACTCACATTCTAAAGCACTATATGACTGGCTCAGGATAGGAACTACAATCTTTTGTAGATTTGGCACATGAGCACCAAACATCTCCCACCATGCATCTGAAAAAAGAAAAAGAGAAAATCAATTCTATTGTATAACTTTGACTTTATCAAAGCAAAATAGTAATAGAATCATAGATAGAAAAGTTTAAGATTTAAATTTAAAAATATGCCCTGAATAGATTTTTACTTGGCATCAGTAGTCTCTGATTCTTCTTGCATGTCTCGTGAGAAGAAGCCTCCTTGTGAATTCCTAAACATTTCAACCTCACGGACTATGTGTGCTCCAACTGATGAATTAGAAGACATTCATTCTACAACTTCGTAATGTTTTCCCTCAACACCTCTTCATCGGCCTTAAAATCTGGGCGAAATTGGAACATCGGATTAAGGTAGTGGGCAGCTGCATGTATAACCCTGTGAAGTAGATTGTGCCATCGTCGATCAATAACCTCCCATAGGGTACCGTATCTAGCTTGATTCCCTGAATAAAAAGATCTAATGGTCTGTTTCACCTTGTCCATGCCCTCATAAATGTATCCCATTGTGGGCTTCTCTCCATCAGCAATTTGTAGAACAATAAAAGGCTCAATGAACTACGATCATTGTGAAAGTTGAAACATTAACCTGTAATTTTTAAGTTTTAAGTTTTACTTTTAAAATGAACAATGAACATAAACAAGTGTGAATAAAAATGAGGAAATGAAATGGAAATGAGAACAAAAAGGAAATTTACCTACACAATCTCCTTGGCTGGTTGCCAAAAGGAGATGATGGTGTGGTCCACTCTCCACTTACAAACACACGTTTCAAACCAGCCTTGGACTAAAGCAAGGATTGCAACATGGTAAAATTTGTTGCAAATCGAGTGATCCTTGGACGAGCCAACTCTTTCTTATTTGTTAAATTCCTCATAAGGTTGAGGACCCAGGTATGATTATATATGAATTTACAAATACTCCTTGCATGCTCTACACATGTTTTTATCCAAGGAAGTTTGCCAAGATCCTCCAATATGAGGTGAAGCCAATGAGAAGCAAAAGTGGTCCAAAACAAGGTGGGGTGCCTCTCCATAAGAATTATACCTGCAACAAAATAATTTGTTGCATTATCTGTCACTATTTGTACCACATTCTCCTCACCCACCTCCTTCAACACTTCCTCCAAGACCTCACAAAGATACTCAACATTTTTTGTTTTTCCTAAAGCATCAATTAATTTCAAAAACGTTGTACCACCTAAGAAAGAAAAAAGCAATTTAGTAAGATAAAATTAAAAAACTTAATCACTAAAACAATATTGAATTTCAATATAGTTTACAAAGTAGTAAGTACAAGTTCTACAATTACTTGATGAGGAGACAAGAAAATTCAGCAATGTTCTACTTCTTATGTCGGTTCAACCATCAGTGATGATGGTGCAACTCCTCTTCCATACCTCATGCTGCTCGGCAATTGTGGCTTTGACATCAACCACCTTTCAGGTCAAAATAGGACCTTTTAGCTCCTCATCATTAGGGGCTTTGAACCCGGCACCACAAATAATTTGCCAATAAGGAGACCTATAACAAATTAAATAAACAAAATAAGTATTAAGTTTTACTTTCAACTTTAAAAATTAAAATAATCAATGTGGCATACTCTTGAAAGCAAGAAAATCAAGACATAGAAATCAAAATAATAATGAGTACCTCGCTATATGAAATAGAAGGTTGTAAAACCCAAAATCTCCAATTGCAATTTTCAAAGCCTCATGCTTCTTATTCCAACCCATGCTCTCAAGCAATGGTTGAGCACCCGGAGTTGTGCATGGAACAAAAAGGGAATCTAATGTGGATTTCTTTTCATGAATCCGAGGCCCAATCCTCACACTCACAGTAACATTACTTGTGGATGGAGGTAATGGAGGCTAAGGATTTGAAGAGGCCTCTCCATCATTTCTTCCATATGTTTCAATTTTAATTCTTTTTTCTCTTCAAATTCCTCTATTTGAGCTTGCACTTCACATATAACATCAATGGGTGTTTTCTTGCATAGTTTGGCATCATGCCCTGATATGTGCAAGGTGATATTGCAATCGGTTAATACCTCCCCCATTATATTAACTTTGCAATGCCAACATATAACTTCTTTTTAATATTTGGAGATGACATGTTTCCAAGCCTTATCCCTTTGGAATCTAATTGGGCTTGCATTTAGGTTACCACTAGGTAAACTACTGCTACGTTTAGACATTATGTTGTTGCTGCAATATATCATAAATGAAAAAAATAAGCATATAAATATTCTACACATTCTAATTAAATTAAAATAAATAAAATAAAGATACGAGAAAACTAGGGTTTCTTACTTTTCCATCAACATAATATGAAACAAAACTAAAACAAATGTAAAAAAAATGGAAATATGAAAGTAAGAAAATTAGAAAACAAAAAAATGTAATTCACCTCTTCAAATTTGTAGAGACCTACGCCAAATCCTTCTTTTAACTCCTCTTTCAATTATGTCTTGATTTTTCTTTTCTAATTTAGGTTCATTAATCATACACAATGGTTGTTAGTGGAAGTTCTACTTCAGTTGCCTTGGAGAACCCTTTTAAAATTGATGCAGCTTCACCACTTTGGCATTATAAAATAATGATTAAGGCACAACCTAGTGGTGGGGGTTATCTTTGGCAGTATTACCATTGCGACATAGAGTATTCAAGCTCATAATGTCGAGTGAAAGCTCATTTTTGTGCCATCATTGGAAAAGGAAAGAAACCATGTCAAGGGTTTGATAAGAAATGGCTGCCAAAGGGTATAATCCTACAATATTATTAAAGAGCAAGAGGAAGCTGACAAGAGAAGCAACAAAGAAAAGATTGATCATCCCCTTGTCAACACAAGCTTGAGAAGGCCTCCTAGCGGCTTGGTAAAATTGGTTGGCCCACATCCTTTCATGCGATTGCCACCACCTTCTAAACCAGAAATTGTTACATGAAAAAGAGGCACATTGGATAGGGAATTCAAAAATGAAATCAGAGAGGTTGCAAATTAGAGTGTTGCTCGTTGCATTTATGCCAATGGGCTTCCTTTCAACATTGTTAGATCACCTTATTGGCAAGAACTGGGGAGTACCCTTTGCAATACACCTATTGACTATGTTGATTATGGGTATGAAAAGGTGTGAACCACCTTATTGGTAAAGGAGAAATCTTCAATAGAGGCACAATTGAGAGTGATCAAGGATATACGGTCGGAAACAAGTATGTCCACCATTTTTTATGCATGCAAAGATTGCAAAAATAGGCCATTGATCAATGTTATAGCATTGTCCACTAAATGGGCAATGTTATTGAAGGTAGTGAATAGTAAAGGGCAAGTTAAAGATGAGAGTTTCATTTCCAATTCCTCATAAAATCAATCGAGATGGTGGGGACTACAAATGTTGTCCAAGTCATAATGAACAATGCTAAAAATTGTAAGGTAGTTGAGGCTATAGTGCAAGCCACATATAATCACATTTTTTGAACACCATGTACAATTCACTCAATTTAATAATGCAAAAGATTGGCACGCAAACTGAATGGGTCAAACAAGTTTACATGAAGGCCTATGAGATTCAAATGTTTGTGACTCAATCAAATTTCACAAGCCATATTCAAGACCTCCACGTTGGAGTTGTTGAAGTTAATTTAAGTTTTTTTTGGGGGTATTAAAATTTTTTAAGTTGATATATGACATGTATTTTTTATGCCATGTTAGGTTGCTGAAACAACATTTGCATCTCACACAATCATCTTAAGACGACTTGTGAATGTGTGAGAGGCCTTGAGTGCTATGGTCATCAACACCTTGTCGAGTGTATGGAGACAGTCAAACATAGAAAGAGCCTAGAAGGTAAAAGCATTGCTCCTTAATGATGAGTGGTCGGGTTGTGCTGAATATGTTTAGAATTTCCCCAAGCCCATCATGAGCATGATTAGGTATGCTAATACTAATCGCCCATGTTTGGCTGAAATTTATGATGGCGTGGACACCATGGTGGAGAGCATAAAAATAATAATACTGACAAAGGAACATAAGGATACATCTTTCAAAGTTGTGGAACAAATTATTGTTGATCATTGGAACAAGATGACCACCCGCTTACATCTCTTAGCATATGCTTTGTTGCCAAGGTTTTATAGCCAAGAGATGTTGAACAACCAAGGAGGGTGGCACCATATAGAGATGTGGACGTTGTTGTTGGCTACAAGGTTGCATTTAGAAAGATATATGATGATAATGAAACTCAAAATATTGTTTTACCGATTTTGGCCAATTTGCATCTTCCAATTATCATGACACTACCTCTCTTCGTGCTCAATATAGGATGGATCCTGATGAGTGGTGGTATGTACATGGTCAAGGATCCATTTTCTTGCAGCTTCTTGCAATTAAAGTTCTCTCCCAAGCATGTAACTTTTTTTTTATTTTATCCCTTTTCATTTGATCATGATGCTATCATATTAAAATATTTTAATTGTATAATTTATGTTTTGACTTAAAAAGTTTTGATTCTTGAACAATGATGTGTAAAATTAAATGCTAAACGTTGTATGCAAACTCAACAAGTTGCAAGTTCTTCAACTGAGCGGAATTGGACTACACAGTCCTCCATCCACTCGGTAAAGCGCAATCGTTTGGGTACAAAAAAAGAAGAGGATTTGGTCTACGTACACTCCAACCTTCGCCTATTGTCACATAAGAAACCAGACAACTATGAGCGTGTGACAAGGAATTGGGATCTAGCCCTTGAGTGTGCTGATTTAGATGTCACAGCTGCACAACCAGCCCAAGTCTCTGGAGATGAACAACAAGCAGTTTTTGCACATGATATAGACATAGTGTGAGTGCCATGGAGTGTGGTTCAAATGAACTTGAGCCAAATGCTGACCTTGATGCCTCTGATCGTGATGAAAATGAATATGGAATTGGATATTAAATATAAAATATGGCTTGTAATTTGAATTTTTATTGAGTAATAACATTTTGAAACTTGAATATTATCATTTTTACAAATTATGAATATGATTTATTAAGTATTTTATTTATAATTTTGTTAGCAATTATGGATTAACGAGTATCACACTTCTAACTTCTTATTATATTTATAACTTTAATGTTTGAACATGTATGATGTACGTATAAATTTATAATATATCAATGTATGTATATATATATGTCTAAAAATATATGTATATTTGAATGGAAGACCCAAACCTGAATCCAAGGAAAAAAAATTGTCGTACATGTGCACCTATCTGTACCAAAACCAGAATCGACAACTTAGTTTTAAAGCATCCACAACTAGAAATAGATTGAAACTTCAATATATTATCAAGTTTGAAATATCCAAATGGTGAAATAACATTGCAATGAAACATCAAACATACCCAGTAGGCAAACCAGATGAGCACTACGACCCTAAAACAAACTACAAGAAACCACGATTATTGTGGAAAAATCTGACAGAACCCTCCAATGATTCTTTTGAAAAAAACTACTTGTCTCCTATAAGTTGGCGCCCACACCAAAAAAGTCATTTTATTTAATATTCGACACTTAACACTTTTAATTCAACTTTAGGCGCCCATTTAGTCAATATTTAAATAAATAAAATAATTATAAAGTTAAATATTTAAGTAAACTTTATTACTTATCGTTCTTGAAGTTAAATAAACTAGATCACATTAAAACTTGGAATATCAACATCATCCAATACATCCACTAAACTTTTAACAATAGAAACAATGTCCACTAACCAAGTTGGTGTCCAACTTGACACTAAAAATAGTATAGAAAGGTTGTCCAAAATCATTCTAGAAAAGGGTATTATGGAAGTCTCAACTACTCGAGCTCAATAAAAACACCTGTCACTACCAAAGCTAGATCAAACTATCATCATGAGTACCTTAACCCTAACTCATTATCCTTTGGGACCTATTGAATAGGCTACATGTCCACCATGCTAAAGTGTGTAGGAAGGGGACATTACACCTTTTATTAATAAGGTGTCCTTTTTCCAAATAACTTAAGGTATCTTTTTGGACAACTTAATACATTATTATTGTATTATTCTCCTATTAGATCCTCGCTATACCCTGGGGTAATAAAAATAAGCTTTGAATCCTTCGACTTGATTTAGTTTTAAAAAGGAGACACTATAGCTGATATGAAATCACATATATATTAATGTACATATGTTGTAGAAACCTTTTCAATATGATAACTAGTAAATACCCCTTATCTAGCATAGTTTGAAGACTCGCCAAGTACTCAACAAAACTCACCAAACTTGTGAATCTTTGAGCTAGCCGAGCTGAGTCAACCAGGCTCCCTAGCTGAGTTTGGCCAATTCTCAAAGAGTACTCAATCGAGTCTTGCTCCAAGACTCCCAAATCCTGAGCTTGGACCCTTCTAGCACCTGAGCATGTAAGAACCCTCTTGGTTCTAACTCTGACAAACACCAAATTGCTTAAGTTTTCAGATGTTTGAAATTTTGTCAAACACTTTGCATGCAAGTTCTATCTTGTTGTCTTTTATTTTCAGATTATTTTTGCTTGCTTGGAATGGTTTCAAATGAAGTTTAAATGCTTGCAAATGATTACTAAGATATCTAGGCAAAGAACTAAAATGCAAATGTAATCCTTTCAGTCTTTTTGAATGCATGCATATGATTTCTACATGAAACATGTGCACCTACAGCAAATGGACATTTTCACAAACACTTGGCATGCATCCTTTCAATTCCCAAACTATTTACAATGAATCAATTTCCAATTTATGAAGCCTTTAAACTATCAAGCAAATAATATAAAAACCTGGTAAGCACGGGCTGTGTTATTTATTCAACATTCATAGAATTGTCTCCATACATAACAATCCCTTCCAGTGCACACAACTGAAGATATTAGAGGCCCCAAATGACAAACAAATTCCTTTTATTGCTCACGTCATTTCCTGAAATCCTCGTGGAAACAATAAATAACCTACGGCTGGTATAATTCAGGTACAGCTGCTAAATGGAATGCTAATCTCAGCCACTATGAGCCACGTCTCCTAATGCTGGGTATTTATTATAAATAATCTGCTGCCGCTGATAAACAACACGAATTTGAAGTAATTCCACACCAATCTCATCCAAGAAAGCTCAATGATGACTCCTGGTTGAAGCCATTCTAATTGCACAATTCATTGGGTGTTTCACCAGTTCACTATGCTGAAATAACTTGGAAGAATTCACAATTCTTCAAGCTCGAAATCTGAAGCCCTTGTTTCAATTTCTTCTCCACACAAACAAAAGCAAATGCACAAGTCATGAATGCCTCAATTTCCTCATGTGAAGGCTTCTTATAACTCACCAAATACAAATCGAGCTTGAAGCTTCAAGCTTACACCTCGCATAACTTAAAGAACATATGTGCTTTTGTTGCAAAGTTTGAAATATAGTAATTTATTATATTTCCCTCCATTTGGTGCACAACAAAATAATATAAAGTAAATCTTAATAATCACTTATATCTCCCTTTAAATTGGCAGTTTACAATATTCCTCATATGCACTTTATAATCTTTAAATAACCCATTTTAATAATAAAGTCAAATAACATTTAATGATGTGCACTTTTAATTAATTATTAATAAAGTATTACTTTATTAATAATTAAAATGTCATAACTCCAAAGATACTCAATATCTCTTGATTCTGTCAGAACCAAGAGATAACCCACTGCATTCACTGCTAACCAAGGAGCCTTTCTAGAAATAGAAAGAGTCCATCTCTATCAACCCCTGACCTGCTATAATTAGTAAATCCCTGAATACCTGATCAACAAAGATGCCAAGGGTCATCACTGCAATTGAGGCCGGTCCAGGTGCCCTTCCAATTGTAGAAATGCTGGATAAATGACTTACTATAAATAGTAAGTGTACCAAACTGACACAAACGAAGAGAAAACCTGAACATCCCTGACCTCTGGAGTGGGAAAATAGCCTCTCACACTGCCAACAAAGACACTCTATCTATCTGATCAGCCTACGAGGGTTAAATAATAGACTGATCCCACGAACTCTGATGCTCACGAAAAATGGGGACATTACAAAGCATAACAAACATATTGACTAAAATTTAGAATTTTGAGAATTTAAGGGTTATATGAAATGTTTAATGTTTGAATTATGACAATTGATAGTCAAATTAGACTTTTGTGTTCTGTAAATGCATTGATTTCTTTTTTTGTGTACTTATGAGATTATTTTGTCGAGTTTGTGCCGAGTTTTCAGCCAAGCACATGTTGAGTCGCAAGTTTGAGTCAAGATTTTGGGTTGCCTAATTGGGTCCAAGTCCAAGTTTCCGAACTATGGTCAATAATAATTAGTAGCAATAAATTTTACTAGCAAACCCAAATATCATATATTCAGAAAAATACCAAATAGTAAATACAGTGAATAATATTATGTTGTGGTTCCACTTACAATGTTGTAATGGATTTTCAGCACACTTGGTATGGTAGAAATAAACGTGCATCCCATATAATTTGTACAGTAGCTCCCCAAATAAGATTAAGATCAGTTGCAATAGGGAGAAAGGAAGTTTCACAGATTGTGGGATATACAACAACATTAGAAACTCTTGCAGTCCACTTGAATTTTGTATGACAACATTGGCAAATGTTAATGATGTACACCACACAAAGCTCAAGGTATACAACATCCTTACAATGTTTCAATCTAATTAGCCAAAGGGAAACAATAAAAATTCTCTATTCAACAGCAAATAATGTAAATATAATAGAACATTAGCACAAAATCCATCACTGGTACACAACTGAATTCTTCAACATTGAAAATCTTTAAGATCATATAATAATCTGAAACTAGAAATGAACTACAATATTTTAACACAATTCTGACTCTAATGGATGAGAGAAATTTTATCCTCAAATCCAAATACAGAAACCATGAGGATTTTCGTCCTCCAGAACTCCAACACAAAGGAGGTTCATGCTTGAAAGATTCAAACTCTAAATTGGAAGAATAATAAAATGATAAAATCCAATGATTTTCTTCAAGCGATGTCTTTCTTTTATACTTTTCTGTTGGGCCCTCTATTTGAATTTACTTTATTCCTCCAAATATTTAAAAACTCATTTTCCATTACATATAATTTTTTAATATTATAGGCCTACAGTAATATTTAAGTTGCCTTTTAAAAATAAAGAGATTGGCCCCCCTTAAAATATTATTATTATTTACCTTATTTCATCTCTTAGCCTGTAGTAAACAAAGAACAGGCTTCTGGTCCTCAATAGTTACTTTAGTTCTAAATAGAGAACGTAATAACAATTTCTTTGAAACAATGTGGAATCAATTAAATTGGTAAACTTATGGTGCTAAAGAGTAGGTAGATTTATTACTTGAAATGAGGTAGATTTCTTTAGCTGTTTCAAGAAAATATGAGCACTGAAGTGTGACAGTTTTTTCCTCCAAAAATTCTAGAAATAACACTGCAAAATGTCTATTTGGTATTTTATTTTATTGCAAAAAGAAAATGAAAGGAAGCCATGACATACAATTAAGAGGCACAATGCCTTCAGGTAATGCACGAACTCCATCATGCTCTATAATGATCTCATTATTGGGTGACAAAAATATGTAGTCCTTGTTGTCATCAAGATTTTCTAGAAGATGATAACAACTAAAATCATTATTTCTTCCTTGAATCTGCATCCACAGCGCACATTATTAATATATAATTGTGTAGCACAAACCATCTGAGAAACAGTCCAAACACATTCTTTAATTTCTATTTATCAACAAAATAGACCTGTCACATTTGCTAAATATATGGTCGTGTGCTGCTAAACCACCTGCTTGTTACTCTAATATTTTGAATAAATGTTAGGCAAGTTCTGATAGGATGGCATTCTGCATTGAGACTACTAATAATGATGTCAATTTTAATATTATGTCTGTCCCATTTATGTTGGTAATATGCAGGGTAATAATGAACTAAGCATATAACTGTGATACAAATATCTGGTGAAAATTCATTCCCAATCACTGGAATTGCTCACAAACCAACAAAAAAGATAAACTACAAAAAAGATATTGTCACAAACCAACAACCAACCGATGCTAGCAACAATTTAGTATAACTTGGTGGCACCATAACTTAGCCTCTGCCTAAAACACAGCAAATTTTTTCTTTATTTGACCAAACATTTGATTTGTTGACCTATTACTTTATCCATCGACATAGCCAACTTACTACTAAATGTCAAGTCATACTAGAAATATAAACTAATTTTATTTTAGTGCCCACATCCATTCACTAAACCTGTTTATGCGTTTTTTGCTTAGAGCTATAGTCTTACACTACCAATTGCAATAATATACAAAAAGGATTAGTACATATTAGATTGACTAAAAAAATAATAGATTGAATGCTTTATTAAGAGTAGTGCTTACTTACAATGAAATTAGGTCAAAGATAACTGTTCAACCATCAATACACCTTTACTGACTACAATGATACTATTTGGAAGGCACAATGGCTGTCAACTGGATCACGACTGTTGTTAAGTTGGTAACCACTTATAACTATTCATACAAAAAAAGCAAAACCCAACAAGAAACTAACAAAGAAATTTGGCTAAAAAAGTACAAACAAATTGTAAGATGCTCCATATATGCTAATTACATCATTCCCTCTAAAACGAAAGTCAAATTCCTAGCCAACTAGCTGGCAACAAAAGAAACATATCACACAATATCCAAAACAATAAATGAGTTGCATTAGAACACACAAATAACCCACATTACCACTATCATACAAACTATAAGAATATACAATGGAACTAACTGACTATCCAGAAGACTTTTCAATGTTCAGCATGCTCAACAAGGAATGTACAACAGATTTAATTTCACTTGCAGCAAACTTTTCAGTAGATTATGAGCTGTCTAACTATATGATTGAATTGGAATTCAAAACTGACACCTTGCCTACTAAAGAGCAGTGTATTGTGGGGCCTGGAAACCATATGGTTATAGACTATATGGATGTAGTCTGTGTACCCATATGAAACTCAACAGTCATACTCCCTATTCTCAAATTTGTCTTTAGTTGCTCATCATTTGTATGTCAATTAATTTCAATTCATGGTTTTCCCGCTTAGTTTGTAAGGTCATCTGCCCTATCTACTCTGTCATCTCTCTAGGCTCTATGCTCGTAATCCTTGTGCCTGTCATCAATCCGTGATCTATGTGATGTGACAGAAGCATCACGTGATCTCTCCCTACTCTGGTCCCTCGGTAATACCATCCGTCTCAAGGTGTCAGAAAGCTCATGTAATACATCAGCTACATGATGTTGGCCAGCTGCTAGGTTCCTGAAGGTCTCCCTAGCCTCTCTGTCTATATATGTTTCAGTAGCAGCTGGGGGTCGTGCAGTACCTGTTGAACCACCTGAACCACCTAGATTATTAGCATCACCACGAAGCACTGTGCCAAACTGAATATCGGCATCCCCTTCATTTGGTGGGGTGAAGGACCTCTCTGGTGATGATGCCTACCGGGAATAAATCACCTATCATCTGCCATAATTGAATTCCCAAATAATAATAATAAAGAATGAACCCGATTTCCCTGCAGGCTGGCAGGAAACCGCTCTGATACCACTGTAATGAGACAAACCTGGCTCTGCTATGACTTAATAGATTTTGCAACCACAAATAATAAACTTTGCCAGAATGTATCTCTTTATTTACCAAATTCAAAATATAACTTTCAATCCACTGACATAATTGTTTCCAGCATATTAATTAATGAAAGAGTCTGGAAATTACATACATCGATTTACTTAAATAAAGCAATGATGAGGTAAAACCTGATGTTTGCTATATTGTCGACCACTGTTGTGATGACGGCCAGCAATACATCCACGTCCTCACATGTGATGAAGTTATCAGCACGTGAATGTCTGCAGGTTGGTCACGCGGCATGCATTGTTGCCTGCGTCTGACAGTCCAGCACGCGAGGCAAATTCTCCAGCACGCGAGTAGATATCCCACGCACGGCCAGCAAAGAACAATCCCCACGTCCAAGCCTTCAAATCGTTTGAAACCAAACGCATTTCTCTACCTCTGCAACCCGTAACTCCAAGCACAATTCACCAACATTGCTGGATGGTTCAAAGCTCAGCAAATCTGAGATTATACATTCTCAGCCAGCATAAATCACTAAACCCTCGATTTCTTCCTTGCAGCCAGAATTTGTAAATCGACCTCCAACAATAAGATTTGATTCACAGCCAAGAAACTCTTAAATCGAATTTCTGGAATGATATTATTCCACCACTCCAACAAATAAAATCGACCTCTTCTGCAGGCCCCAGTTCAAATGAATTCAATCCAGCAATTAATTGCACCCTCAATGTGCCAATTAATTGTCAAAAATATCCAAATCCACAGACAAAACTTTCAAAATAAATCAACTTCTCCCTTAGCCACAGCAAAACAGTAGAGAGATGTAGCAAATGTTTACCTCAACACATTTGCCAACTTGCAGAACTCAGAAACCCTTATACTCCAGCAAGGGCACAATTCAGAACTTCCAGCACAGAGCCACAAAGTCAAAAGTTTAATCAATAATCGAATGCCAATCCCAATGAAATGAGCTCATATTTATAATCCATCCTTGGCCACAGTTTCCCAAAGAGAGCTTCAGTTCACAGCTCTTTTAATTATCAACTTCTAAAACATTATTATAATAAAGTATTATACCAATATGACTTTAATTATTAATTAATAAATATGAGCTCGTGCAATAAATCCAACATCCGCTGCAAGTGACGACTAACTATCAGAGCCACCCACTGTACTGCCAAAAATGGCAATTGCCAAAAATAGACTTACTAAAAATAGTAAGTCCCCAGCCAAAGAACTGCACAAACTGAATATAGTCTGGAGCACTGACCACTGCCGTTACTGCCCTGTCAGAAATAGAAACTGACCAAACTGACTTACTAAAAATAGTAAGTCCGGACTTACTAAAAATAGCAAGTCTGCCAACTGGGACCCTCAAAACCAGGCGTCAACTCATGAGGGTCGCAATAATGAGCTAACAAAGCCACAGCCAATACCTGCTAAAATTGGGGACATCACAAATTCTTACAATCAAGCGATGGACATTGAAAGTGATACTAAAATATTGCGGGAGAACAAGATAATTAGTGATGATGATAGTATGAAGGACAATGGTAGCGACAATGAATCAAAATTTGTGAAAACCCTTCAGCAAGATATGTTGTGCATGATAAAGGAGTTGAAGGCGACGAAAGAAAGATCCAAGGAAAACAAAGAACTACAGTCCACTAACTATAAGGTAGGCCACACAAAAACCACCTATCCAAAGACAGTTTTTGCAACATCTGTCAAGGACCGGGACATTCCATCAAGGAATGCTCGCACAACCTGAAGAAAACAAGCACGCAAGTGCTCTTCGCGTAAGGGGAGTAGGCAACCCCACGCTCCACCATAGAAACTATAATCAAACTCGGCATAAACTCAACAAGGCTGACCCAACTCAGGACTCAACAAAAAATTGACAAGACTCGGTAAGACTCAACAAAAACCAGTTTCTAGTGAGTCTCGCATAGAGCGAGTTCTTGGAGAGTTTCGGGCCCTTGGGACTCGGCTTGGGACTCGCCAAGACTAGAAGAGCCCTAAAGAGTCTTGGAACCAACGTCGTCCAAACGACCAAAACCACTTGCCAATTCAAACGCATCACCTAGCGATTATGATAACAACAAGCAAGGCAATAGTAATTAAAAATTAAAAATAACAATAGTGGCACACAAAGCAAAATCTAGTACAATGCAAAAGAAAGACCAATGATCCAGTGCCAAAAGTGCAATGAATGGGGTCATTTTGCTCGTGACTGCCATGGTGGCCAAAACAACTCTGGCTTGCTATGCAAGTGTTGTGGACCCAGAGACCATGAAGATGTCGACTACCTAAAGAAGAAAGGGGTAAACATGCTAGCAATTGAGGAGCCAAACGAAGAAGTACTAGCAATCACCAAGCTACAAAAAAAGAAGGCAACATATCTGGATCCCTAAACAGAAAAAGAAAAATTTTGGAAAGCCAAAGCTGACGTTGAACGATCAATGGCGGATGAAAGAAGAGCCTCAAGTGAAACCACCAATACGCCACGATGGTCGAAGCCTGAAAAGAATATGGCGAGATGGGCGTTGCAAACAACAATCCCTCTCAAGGCGACAGACCTTCTACAAACCATTCCACAATTAAAAATGACAATTACAAATATAATTGGTGACACAATTAGCCAGGAGCAATCAAGTTGATAAAGGAACCACTATGTGAAGGAGACGTGGCAATGCTATATAGGAACCATTGGACTCTGGATTTTTGCTTCCCGAAAACTTCTTCCTTGGTGAGCTTGATCCATTGAGTTCTCAAATCCCTTTCCAAGGAACGAATATCATCATCCATTTGTCCTTGCTCCATTTTATCCAGAATATCCTTAAGATCCAAAGAAAGAGATTTCTTCTTTTGGAAAATGTTCCCAATAACAAAATTATTCCAACCTTTCACCATTTCTTTCACTTTCTTCAATTTCTATTAAGTATGAACACTGGAGTGCCATTGAAAGGAGTTTTCCACTAGTCTTCAACAAACTTTTTAAAGTCCAGATGGTAGGACGACATTATTTCATATCAAATAGGCAAAGGTCCTTCAAACAACTGGTCCTCTCTAGTAAGGAGAATAGCATTATGGTAAGATCCAATCCTGGGGAGAGCACAAAGGGATAAGGTTGGGAGAATCTTACAATTATTGTTTATCACGAATCTATCCAGTTTGACATGGACTAGGTGTTCACCTTGTCTTCTATTAATCCAAGTGAATTTTGCCTCCATTAGATCTGTCTATCAAGCCAGTCACAAAGAAGAAGTTTGGCAGATCTGTCCTGCTTTTAGAGAAATTTGGTCAAGAAGATTTATTCGTAGGGGTAAAGGGGGGGAGTTGAAGACACCTCCAATCATCCAATGATCCATTTTTTTATTCTGGATACAATCTACCAAAACATTCTCAATTCGGCCCTAACTTTTGTTAGGGACATAAACGTTTATTAAATTCAATTGTTCGGCTGAAATAATATCTTCCATTTCAACAATAATGTTGTTCCTATTAGAGGACGCAAGGGTCCCTCAAAACTTCATAGAGTTCTAGAGAGTAGCCAATCCTCCAAAGGCAACTTCACATTCAGAGACTGAGAAATTGCTCACTATATTTTTGGACATTGAGCTTCCATATCCACAGCTAGGCATAACCCTTGCTAACAACGAATTTTTTGAAAGGGTGATTGCAGGTCATATGTCAAGGTTGTTTCTCTGATGGATGGGCGATAGGAGGTATTTCTGAGCAACAGTGAGGTCGTGGGATCTAAGAAGCACAATCATACTCATATTCAAAGATTGAACTATATCTGCATACAACCTAAGGTCGACTACGTTAATGTTTTTAACCAGAAAGCATAACATGCAATAAACAGAAACTCAGAAAAGCATATGAACAAATGACTCAATTATTTATCCAGGGAAAACCCTCCTACTCGAGGGAAAAACCTAGCCACACCCGAAAAGTCGATCCTTTATTGAGTTCTCAAATCAATACTACAATCACTTGCTTATGATTGAGGATCATAACCAGTCAATCAATAAGCCTTATTCAACTTGCACACAAATTGATTTCAAATACAACACCTAGATGAAAGACTTTCATAGATATATATATCGATATACACCTGATAGACAAAAGCCTTGCAAAAATATGACCTGATCTATCTTCCAAAGAAGCAACACACTCCTCCCACACCATACAAGACATAGCTCGAAAAGACTAAAAAACGAACAGTAGACAGAGAGTCATGATAGCAGTTACACCTCATGTTGTTCTCTCTTCCACATAAAGACAAATCCATTATGTCTTTCACGCGATGGCAAATACAAAACAATAGTCGTTGCTAAGCAACGAACCGTCATCGATAGGATGCCAGATGTATACGACACTTAAAAAACCACACTCCACGCTGGCAAAGAACCGATGTTATTCAATACAAAGTGAACCCACGATGTCAAGTCATCTCTATTTACAATGCCAAGTCATCTCATTCCAGCAAAGACAGAGACGAACATAATATGAATAATACATATGAAAGAAAACTGATAACAATACAACCATGATGAGAAAGCCACATGACATCTCTGGCTAGGGGATTACAGACATGAAGGCATCTCCGTTCAGAAAGAAGAAGCAGCTCTCAGAGAAATAAGAATGATCATGTAAAGAGCTTGTCTAGCTCTAACCCCAATTTACTTGCAAAGATGTATTTGTTTTGAAATTGTAAAGTTATATGGGTTTATTTTAAACATTTGCCACGTAAGAATCATAACATCACAAATCTTCATTGACAACTTACTTCCATTCAAAATACAAAAAACTATTCATGGATTATGTTCAAGGCATTCTATTTTATTTAAATTCAATCCCCGATTACATAATATCAACACCTGACCTCTAAACATTCTTATGGAATGTAATTGGATTTATTCTAAGCTTTCACAAAAACCAAAACAACGAATTACTATAAATGAACCTGTTCAAAATTCTAACTCCATACTAGCTGCAAATGAAAAGAAGGGATTGCGGCTGCTGTTTTGAAATATCCACGCCCAGAGATAAACCAACGTCAATCTCCTTCACATTGCGAATTCCCCAATCCATCTGTTGTGGGAAGTGTGACAGTGTTGGCATGTGGAACCGCGGCCAAGGTATAGATGGCGGCTCATGCTAGGAAACCCACGCTGCCTCCAGAAAATTGCAGACTTCTTTCGCAATGATTTACAATCTCCAACTTCAAGCTACTAGCCGCAAGCTTCATAATTCTTCAGCATCAAATGCCGATTCTCCTCTCACCTTTCGAATACATGATAAGCACACCTATGATCTCTGAATAAGATCATCATCCACACAATTCACCAACATATGCTGCTGATTCGGAGTGCCATAAACATGCAAGAATTACATTCTCTGTTGTTCTTTTTCTTTCAAACCCTTGTCTCCAAAACCGAAAATCAAAACATGAATGAATGATTAAGCATAATGAAATTGATTTCATCCAAGAAGCCTTTATAATGTCTTCTTCACAAATCGATCCCTAACTTCAACTTCACACTTTTCACTCAAAAGTATACTTTATAATATAAGCTCATAACTCCATTTTGAATTCATGTAATAACCTTTTAATGAGCTAATATAATTAATCATTGACTTAGGCAAATAATGATTATTTAACGAAGTAAACTTAATTAAATAACCATACACAAATAACTCCAATCATCAAGAACCAGGAGTATCCACTAAACCTGTGTGCCTAAGTGTCATCCAAAACTAGTAACTGGCCAACGAGTAACTTACTATAAATAGTAAGTCCATCAATCTGGATATCCTACCACAGACTCAATATCTGACACTATCAACGTTGCTCCAATGTCCAGTCAAACCCATACTGTGACTTACTATAAATAGTAAGTTCACACCAAAAGACCTAATCACCTCAACAGAGCTGCTAAAAATGGGGACATTAGAGTCCTCCCTCCCTGAAATTGCTTGTCTGTAATGTCCCTGGTTATTCCCCTTGTATAATTTCCAGGAAAACCGACATTAGTAGAAAATATTATTCAATATTTATATGACACTTACTCTATTCTAAGTTAGTAAGGGGAATTTGACCCTAGGAACTGCCTCTAGGTCGGGCTTCACAGAGTTTCCAATTCTCGGCTTGAGGGATATAAGATCCACTCTAAGCAATCGGGTTATCATTCGTCTTTCCATAGAGCACTGCTTCTAGGTTCTCTTGGAAACAACACCGTTATCTAAGCCTACACATATGCATATGACTAGCTATCAGTATATATACTGCCTACATGAGATTATAACAATCTCAATTTGGCAACAGGGCTATACCAACCTCGAATCACCATTGGCAACAGGACTATAACAATCTCGAATTGCCAATTAATCTCATTTGGGCGACGGGGCTATACAAACCTCGAATTGCCATTGTTTAGGAATCCATCTCTAATGAATATAGGATTCATTCTATATGGTATCCAAATCATCATTTTAGGGCACATACCCTGAGACTAGGGAAACCATAACAATTTCCTCTAATCCCTTCCAGATATAAGGATACCATCTCTAATGAATATAAGATTCATTCTATATGGTATCCAATATTATTTGGGACACATAAATGTACAACATAAGTATTGATTATAAAATCAAATTTAAGTTTATCCATAAGAATCACAATTATACGAGAATGCATCAATTAAGATTTCCTATATTAGATATAAAAATATCCCAATCATATATATATATATATATATAATACTTTATATATATATATATGAATTTATACAATTGACTAAATATTTACAAACAAAATTGCATAGTATGAGTATATATATATATATATATATATATATATTCAAACTTAACAATATATTTTTTTAATATAATTCTCATTATTATAGTCAGTAATTAATTCATATCATTATAATTCTCAATTGTATAACCTCAACATATGATATACAAATACATATGTATATATTTATTTATCTCATGACTAATTACTATTTTTATATTTCATAATATGAATTTATAAATTCCTAATAACACAAATATATTTCAAATTCACTATATTTATTAAAATAGTTCAAGTTTAATTCATTCTTATAAAGTCATAGTCACATACCTTTTATGAGAGGAAAAATCAATTATGGCTCGTGAAAATATATTTGTACTTCCTATTTCATCTCCTTGATTTCCGTCGATAACTTCCTATTTCTTCTCCTTGATTTTCTTCTCCTTTTCTTTATTTCTTTTTCTCCTTATTTCTCCCCTCCATTTCCCCGTGCCTTTCTTATTTATATATGCTCCTTATAACATGGGTTACGTCCTTTAGCAATGGTTTCCAACTCATTCGTCATGTTTGTTTAAGCTAAAAGAGGGGTAAAAATTTATTAAAATCCAAAGAGAACAAAACAACAAAGAGCTCTAAAGAGTCATATCCTGACCAACAAGTTGATCCAACTTATGAGATAAATCATTCGTCCCGTTTGTTAATTAATAACAAATTATTATATATTATATTAGTAATATTGATAATGATATACTATTATTATTATATATAGAATGTTATACAATTTTATTGATATAATCATTTATTATTAATAATAAATATTATTTTATTAAATATGTTAATAATATTAACATATTTAAGTAATGATAATAATATTAAAGATCATAATATTTTATTAAATATGGTAATAATATTAACTTATTTAATATTAATGATAATAATATTTTGTTCCTTTCTCACTATTAGAAACATATATCATAATATATGTTATTAAAATTATAATATCTATAATATATATATTCATTATTATTTCAATTGGTTATTATTATTAACAACTATTTTATTAATGATAATAATATTTCTAATATTATTAGTATTTAATTAATTTAAAATGTCAACATTGTTTATTAATAAATAATTCCAATTTCCCAATAAGGATGAAGGTAACAATGATAACAATTATTTTAGAATATTGATAATGACTAGTGACAGTTTCTTATATCCTGCTTGTTTCTTTTAATAATAAGTTTAAATCTTTAATTAAAACTTATTTAATCTTATATCGTCTTTATTTGTATTCTTATTAATTTAATAATTTAATATTATTATTTATTAAATTCTTATTTGAAAGGGAAATCACAGTTCCCAAGCAATCTCAGAAAACAAAACACAGAAGTCCACTGAATCCCAAGGATAGAATGGAGTAATGTCCCTGTGATCACCTACAAACTCCTATGATGAAAACACCATCCACTGAACTAACCAGAACACACTTTCACCATGCCAACCATAGCGATCCACACAATCTGCTGTGCCAAACCTGTCACTACCTAGATCTCAGTAGAGATGAAACTCACAGCCATCCATAACAAGGAAGAATGGATATCCAATAGCACATCCTACCAATTTGCTGTGTAAGAAATCCATCTATGCAAAAGGAACAAGTACTCCCAAAAACAATTGTACCATAACCCAGATGTCCATCCTCTGCAAAACCATCATGGATATGCTGACCTTACAAGTAGCCTCCTGCTAACTTGCAGTAACTAACCCCATCAATTGTAGATGGAGAAATCCCATCCCATAAAGGATGATAAAACCCTGGAGCCAACCCACACCGTCGTGCAACCAAGTCCTCAACCGGTGGGTCAAAATAAAAATGATGAGCACTCCTCACAGTGTAATTATGGTGGAATGCTCTAATCTCTGTCAGAGGCTCATCAATAACAATCCGAGAATCAAGAGATGGCTCCAATCTCTGACCCTGAACAACTGGTCGGGTAGGATCCTGGGTAACCCTCTCAACAAACCCAACCACAAAATCTCGATGAGGAAGCATTGTAGTCAAGGTATCTACATTCTTCCCCACTAACATCTAAATACCGCGAGAACCCCGTATGAGTGTACCCTCAGAAGCCCCGAAAGGTCCCTCCTGCAAAACCAGACTCTCAAGCAAGTATTCCATGAACAACTCTGTGTAGTAGAAATTATAAGAAGCAGCATCAACCTGCTCCCCTGCAATCCAGAATTGATCCCTCTAAGGCACTACCAACTGCCCAACGCTATGAGTTGTATGAGACGAAAGAATAGATTTGTTTCCGGCAGAAGGAAACAAATCATCATTAGAACTCGCCTCCAAACCAGATGATACCCTGTCCAAGTCCTATTAATCAAAGGGAGTAGTGTCAGAAACTGGCACACAACTCTCCAACGAATCCAAACCTGCTACCTCAGGACTCTCGACAACCTGATTTGTATCATCTGTCATCATGCTAACAACTGGAGAACTTGATACCACTAAACTCTCTTTTGTCCTCCGCTGATGCACTCACCTCCTCTGCATCTACTACATCTGCCTCAAGGATGGTTGTAACTGTATCCCCAACACATCCATCACTACCAACTGTGGAAGCTGACTCACCACCAACCACTACTCTATGCAACTAAACTGGATCTACGACTGGCAAGGACTGAATCCGCTCCAACTCCATAGTCACCCCAGCTAAACATCGTTGTGACTCTTGGAGAGCAACTGAGCGCCCTCCAAAGCCTCAGAAGTCGCTCTAAGCTCCTGAGTAAGCTCACTCACCTCCTCCTCTCTGTCCATCAGTGCCTCATATGTTGTACTCCCCCACTCAACTAGGTGATCTCTGTCGGCTACCAACTGTAAATAATCCTGTCTCAAAATCCTGACAACCTCTCGCAAGGAATGAATCTCTGTCAAGGAAAGGTAACCACCACCGTGTCCATCTGCCATAGGAGCACCCCAGCCATAAACAACCAACAGCTGACGAGCGGCATCGAAATGCTCGAGATGAAAAGTAATGTCTCTCTTACCGACTCTCAACTGGCTAGTCACATGATGACTCTGCACAACGAGTCTCCTAGGTACAATCTCAACTACACTGTCCACACTATGGAAGGAAGTCGTATCCAGCAGATTCCCCTCAAGATCAGCGAATCTCTATGTACTGTCATCTGAGCACACATCTACAAACTGAGTACTGACATCGGACTCATCCTCATCTACCCTCGAGGAAGCTTCTACTAAATCTGACTCATCACAATCCTCAGCTACCTCGTCCTCTGTAGCCACATGACAATCCAGATCCTGGATCCCATCCTCACTCACTAACAACTCAGAGTCCACCCCAAGGGTCTGATAAACCAAGCACGACTCGTTGCAGGTAGAGTCATCCTCATGAATCACCGAAGAAGTAACCTCATAATCACTCTCCTCAAGTGCGCTATCAAACTCACACATGTCCACCAACGAGGTATCACTACTGGATACCTCCACAAACACCTCTACTACAGGAGTGGAAGCCTTGGCTGAAACAAACTCCTGCCACTCGTATGCTTCCCCATCCTCAGCCGTGAGTACCTGTAAAAACGAGACCCACCACCTCCTAATGACAACGATGAGTCAACACCCAACATCTGATATAAAAAATCATACACACTGCAGCCCACATCATCCTCACACAAAACATCAGAGGTATCCACAATGCTAGTATCAACATCGTCTATCTGAGACCCCTTTGTTATCTTTGGCTGCATACATGACTCCATGTCATCACATGAATCATCTACACTATGGCATAAACCTATGTCACCTGACTCATCTGTACCATTCCACTCTTGAGTGTCATCACTGGGTGACTCCATGCTCACCTGCTCAGCAGAGGAAAAGACTACAATCTCCACAACTGACTCCACACTGTGACAACTGTCATAAATATCAGAGCTGTTAGAGCTCAAATACTCCCCACAGTCCTCAAAAATAACACCATCATCCAAGGTGTCAGAATCCATAGTGATATCTACAACATCCTCTACTCTCCCACTATCCACGACATCAGCGACAGGCTCACATAAAGAACTGTTGTCCGGAAATTCAGATCTTGTATCGTTGGTACTACTACCAATTGATGTAAAACTACCATCAATGGTAGTGAACATGTCACAAGCCTAATCCGTGTCACTAACTTTGGTGGGCTCAAGATGCTGAAACTCAGTATCGCTATCTGCCAACAAGATAGGCGCATCCACATGTCCCTGCAAAAACCCTCCACCCTCAGGTGTGCAAATAGGATTAGTGGTTGATCCACTAAGCACGGGAACCTCTCCACCATAATCCGTGGCTGCTGAAAACTCAACATGGAAATTTCTGAATTTCTCACTTGTAAACAACCCACGTCTCTCCTCATATCTTCCCTGTGAAGAGGACTTATTGAACAAAGAAACCAAGTAGTTTGTTGCTTTATCGACAGTTGCAGGATCTAAAAGTGGCGCATTTAATCTTTCCAGTGTTTGCCTTTGTTTCTCCATATCCTTAACTAAGGCATTCGTTTGCTTTCTTAACTCATATAAACTATCTAACTGGTTTCCATGTTTTCCAGATTTCCTGTATCTATCCATGACTACAATTAAAGCAAGAGTGTTGATCACTCAAGTCAAACAAGTAAGCCCAATAAATTCCACCCCACAGGATGGCAGGAAACCGCTCTGATACCACTTTAAAGAGTCTACCTGACTCTAACCCCAATTTACTTGCAAAGATGTATTTGATTTGAAACTGTAATGTTATATGGGTTTATTTTAAACATTTGCCAGGTAAGAATCATAACATCACAAATCTTCATTGACAACCTGTTGTCAATCAGGATTGCGCCTAAAGCTGGATGTGGAATCTAGCCATCCTGTTGAAACATGGGAACATTCTCCTTGGTGGATGAGAGAACGAATCTCCGGATTCTAGCCCATTTCCTATTAAATTTGAGATATCACCTGATACTGATCTTTATGTTTTTTTGAGGAAAAGGGAGAAAGATAACTGAAAATGAATAGTAATTAAGAAGGTGATACACCAAAATGGATACAGATTTGTCAGAATTATAAATCTGTACCTATAGGACATACATTACTGGATTCTGCAATAACTTTCACTTCACAACACCTAGGATGATTAATAATTCACTATTAGGGTTTTGTGCCACTAATTGGAAAAATTCAACCAGCAAATAGGTAACTTCTGCAAAAGGTTTAATCTTTATAACTTAGAATAGGAATTTGAAACAATTCACTAATCTATGCTTAAAAGACACTACACTTAAATGCATAAAACTTGGAAGGATAGATAGCAAAACTCAGAAAAAATATATGAATAAAAAGGCCATCTCTATTATCTTCAAAATCTGCAAAAATGGTTACAAAATACAAGGAAAAGATGCACAGGAACAATATGTTCACTAATACTTCTATTTCCTCAAATTCTGAACCCCTACAAATGAATAAGAAGTTCAGTTATATAGCCCCTAAGGCCAATTTTGAAAAATGAAATCCTCCCCCCAAAAAGGTCTCCTAAACAGATAGATTCCCCTGAATTTTAGGCTCAAATGATGCCTACAATGTAATTTTCAAAAAGCCCTCCAATATGATCAAATCCCTAAATTTAAGGCATGAATAGTGCCAAAAAATCTAGCCCTCTGATAGCGTTCCTAATGTTGATATTTTAGATTTACATCTTTATAATATATCAACACATCTAAAATATATCCCAAGAATACCTTAAAATATGGAACCCCAACCCTAAAACCATAACATATGGTAATAACCCGATCCACATTTGTAAAAAAAACCCTAACATATGAAGTCGACACCATAGTCTAAAAACCCTAACATATGGAGCACATTACTAAACCTATCCAAACCTGACACCTTTCTACCATGGTCAACATGACCCAAGAAAAATATCTATTATTGCTTAAGCATTTTAAGAAAGTTGTCATGGCAACTGGAGTTAGGCTGCCGTGCACTGTGGTTGACAGGGTCTTTACTCATTCTGCATTGTGGACTCCAAAGTTTATTCAACTTTGACATAGGCATTGTTGCATCTCATTTTCGCAGTTTGTATTGGGAGAAGAATAAGGGTTTCGAAAAAACCCTAGTTTACTGATTGTGCCGCCATGTTACTTCTGTAGTATTGAATCTGGACTTCTCTGTATTTGATCTTAGAGTTTCATGTTCATATTCGACTGCAGACATGAGTTAGTTACAGCTCGAGCTCTCTGAACTAGAACTCATCCACGCGTTGTTTGTGCATGTCTTGTTTTAAGAAGCTCGGGCTTCTTTTAGTTCGAACTCGGCCTCTTCATTGTTTGTGACGTGGGCTCTCCATTTGCTCTATTCTTCTTTGGGATTTTGCATGCCATATTGCATGGCGAGGAGCTCGGGCTCCATACAGTTGAACTTGGTCTCCATTTGGTTGTAAATGCACTCGGTTTCCAGCTTGTAGTCTTCTTCACTGCGGCTTGTAACTTGAGTTTCCCATGCCATAAAATGTGGCATTGTCTCTGCATCTTGAACTTTTGAAGATCGCTGGAGTTTTGGGTTTGTTTGTGTTGCACTGTAGTTAAACCACTGTAAGCTTGGACTAAGTTCGAGCTGTGGTTGAAAGATGTGCATGCACCTTCGGTTAACTTGGTCTTGAAGCTTGGCATATTTCAGCTACATCTTCAGACTTATTCCAAGCTCATGGTGTACAATAAACTCGGCCTTTAACATTTCAAACTGGTCTACAACTTTGACTCCATACCGTTACACATGGCGTATCTTCTACATTTGGACTCCACCATGCTCGCCTTGTTTAACACCAGATAAGTTATCCTCTTTCTTTTATTTACTCTTCATGCTGTTGTTCGAACTTGCTGTAGCATTTTTTGAACTTAAACTGCATCTGGGTGCTCATTTTCTTTAACAAATAATTCTGGGTTTTTCATATTTCCCTCAAGTGATAACTTCACTATGCATGTTTGTGTTTTTTTTGTGCTCCATAATTTTTGTTGGGATAAAAATGATAGAAGTTGTCATTGTTTGTAGTGATTTTTACTGTTGTAATATATGATGTCTCCTTTATGCATGCTGTCATCTTCACTATGCATGTTGTCTCCTTCATTATACATGTCTTAGTTATCAAAAGATGAAAATCCATTTTTTTTCCTTCTTGGAATCGGCCTCTGTTAATGTTGGAGTATGTATGCATGAATATCGACAAATCTGTCTTTTTAATAATGAATTTATTGCAAGAGTTAATCTGTCGCTGTAACCGAGAGATGAACTCGGCTTCTTTGACTGCTCCACTGCATATTAGAATGATTTCTCCATGTATTCTTGCTAAGAAATCGATACAAGCTGTCTGCTATGATTTTAAGTTTGAACTTTATCCTGTGTTGATGTATCACTGCTGTCTTATGCTTAAATACCCTCTGTCTCAGACCAAAGACCCGAACTATTAGTGCATTTCTATTCTCTTATAACAACAATGTTATATATATGCATACTGTATGCTCGAACTAGAAAGCTTGTATCCATTGATGTCGATGAATCGGCATTTGATAACAAAGTTATGCAAGAGTTGTCATGTCCTGCATCTTGTCAATATGATAAATAACTTAGTGTCTCAACTGTTGACTCCAGTCTGAATGCTATTCATGGGGTTCGAGCATGGGCTCGTGACACCCATGAATAATATTGTAAAATATAAAGACCTCTAAGTTTGAGATGCATCTCCTCTTTCATTTAAACAGTGTTGTTATTCGGTTAATATATGCTCTTCCATTCCATTATACACTGGCACTTGACCATGAATAACAATATCAAAAATAACATTGTTTCTTGATGAATGTGTAACCACTGTTATGTGAACATGCTAAAAAACACTGCTATTTGTTTTATATACTTCCATAAGCACTGTTATTTAATGAACCTATATAAAAAAACATCTTTTTTTATTTCCATTCTTGATAAACATTGCTTTAAACAGCATTATTGATGCCTTCTGCAAGCATGGATGTTATTTGATCTTTATCTGATTTGGTCTATGCATAGGCATACCTTTGAGCAAGCATTTCCATTCATGCATAACATGTCATTTTGTCATTTAAATATGAACAACAGCAATGAGTAATAACACTATTGCTCTCTTCCATTGTTGATAAAGTACTACATTTACCTTCTCTTTTAGCAGCAGTAAGTAATAACACTGTTATATTGCATCTTTTAATGAATAAATGTTGTACTTTGAACATTTATAGCAGCACTATTACCTTTCTTTTCTTGAACACATGCTGTCATCATGCATATTATAGCTGATTATATCATTGTAGTCCTCTTTTTTATATGCTCATCCTCTTCTGTACATACATAACTTATACAACAATACTGACTATCCATTTGATTCTGTATATGCATATGTTATAAAAAGGTAACACTGCTTCAATGTGCACCTTCCTCTCCTTCTGCAAACATGGAAATCAGTGTGTTCCTTTTTCCCTTTATTCAAAGATGATAATGTTCAGAACAGTACTGAGATAAAGTACTTGTGTGATGTCAATAATGTATGAACCATGTGTATACAATTTCCATTTTGATAACAATACAGTTAGATCTTTTGCATATACATTCTAGTTTGTAACAACATTAGTGTTCTCTGTTTCTGAATTATCTTTGTGCATTGTTTCATTTGATTTTCTGTATGTATGCACTGTTATCTGATTTTCCACATCTGCATATTCATTCTATTTCAAACCACATTATAAATGATCTTCACTTGTCCAGAATTGAATAACAGGGTTACCTCATTAGTTAATTGCAATTCATCTCCATTTTTGGCATCTTCTCTGTTAATGGTATTAGATCATCCCATTTTAATTTGGAGCATCCATCTTTTGATTTAACATATGCATCCATCTTTGTGCTCTGCATATTTGCATCAATAGTGTTGAATATATAACAGCATGTATGTACTTTGTAACAATTGTTGTATACTGCATTTCTCTTCTTTCTGCATTTTATACTTTAGAATTTATGAACATCTTTGTTGCTTGCATCCACCACCAAGTCCACATATTAGGTTAATGGATACAATCAGTTAATCAATGTTTGTATGTAAATGTCATGTGGAATGACATTTATGTATGAATGTTGGTTTGCTGGTTGGGTTTACTGACCTAATATGTGGATTTGGTTTTCCTAAAGCAACTCCTAAATAATGTAGGATAAAAACTATATGCAGTAAAAGGTTTCATATAATTACGTCTCTTTAATACTTTATTTAGTTATTGCAAATGCACACTTTGCTATTGCATTGATGTTTACATAGATGTATAGTTCTGAAAGTGTGACTGTAGCATGTTGTTTTAGGTATCTATGTATTGCTTAGATCCAATTTGGATCTAACTATTTTCTCTCTCCATGATGCAGGATAAACCAGAAGAAGACTTTAAATGAGTCAAGAATGCAGAACTAACAAAAAGATTCGGGCAGGGACACAAAGACATGCAGATTCAGATGACCAGTTACCAAAATGCAGAAGACCTCTCCAAGGCAATGCTTAGATCCCTAAACCTTCTATGCTTCTTTATTGCTTTCAGAATTGGATAACTTCTCTAAGTTTACAATTTGAAAGCTATAACCTATGAAGGAATACTTGTTTATTACATTCAATTTGAATGTTCAATGTAATGATCAATTATGAAATTGAAAGTTTAAATCTGATCAATACTTAGAGAACAACATCAGTGTTAACATGAATGCAAAAGCAATGTATTTAGTCTTCAATATCTGAATAGTAGTGTTGAATAGATGTACCTTTATGCAATCTTTCTGATGTTTATAGTTGTAATGCTGCATGTGTAGTTTTATCTTCTGAATTTAAACAATTCTGCAACTTAAGACAACAACTACAAAATCCATAATCCAATAAAAACAAATATCAATTTACCAATTTAGTGTGCAACTAAAATGATAACACAACCTACTTCCATTCAAAATACAAATAACTATTCATGGATTAAGTCCAAGGCATTCTATTTGATTTAAATTCAATCCCCGATTACATAATATCAGCACCCGACCTCTAAACATTCTTATTGAACGTAATTGGATTTATTCTAAGCTTTCACAAAAACCAAAACAACGAATTTAATATAAATGAACCTGTTCAAAATTCTAACTCCATACTGGCTGCAAATGAAAAAAAGGGGTGGCGGCTGCTATTTTGACAATGTCCACGCCCAGAGATAAACCAACGTCAATCTCCTTCACATTGCGAATTCCCCAATCCAGCTGTTGTGGGAAGTGTGACAGTGTTGGCATGTGGAACCGTGGCCAAGGTATAGATGGCAGCTCATGCTAGGAAACCCACGCTGCCTCCAGAAAATTGCAGACTTCTTTTGCAATGATTTACAATCTCCAGCTTCAAGCTACTAGCCGCAAGCTTCACAATTCTTCAGCATCAAATGTTGATTCTCCTCTCACCTTTCCAATACATGATAAGCACAACCTATGATCTCTAAATAAGATCATCATCCACACAATTCACCAACATATGCTGCTGATTCGGAGTGCCATAAACATGCAAGAATTACATTCTTTGTTGTTCGTTTTCCTTCAAACCCTTGTCTCCAAAACCAAAAATCAAACCATGAATGAATGATTAAGCATAATGAAATCAATTTCATCCAAGAAGCCTTTATAATGTCTTCTTCACAAATCGATCCCTAACTTCAACTTCACACTTTTCACTTAAAACCATACTTTATAATATAAGCTCATAACTCCATTTTGAATTCATATAATAGAACCTTTTAATGAGCTCATATAATTAATCATTGGCTTAGGCAAATAATGATTATTTAACAAAGTAAACTTAATTAAATAATCATACACAAATAACTCCAATCATCAAGAACCAGGAGTATCAATTGAACCTGTGTGCCTAAGTGTCATCCAAAAATAGTAACTGGCCAACTGGTGACTTACTATAAATAGTAAGTACATCAATTTGGATATCTTGCCACACACCATATCTGACACTGTCAACACTGCTCCGATGTCCAGTCAAACCCATATTGTGACTTACTATAAATACTAAGTTCACACCAAAAGACCTTATAATCACCTCAACAGACCTGCTAAAAATGGGGACGTTACAGATAATCACAGTTTATCATTACAAATATATATATGAGAAAATTCAAAGCAGATCATCAGAGGTATGAATAATATCTATCGCTGCTACTAGAATTTCAACACTCCCTCTTAGCAAGAGAGATTATTCATATGTCTTGCCATCTCTTAGCATGACAAGCATAAGAAGTTGAAACAAAAAAAATGTCAACAACAAAATCTCATCACAGATTTTCTCAACATAATATTGTCATCTCAACATGACATTCACCATGGCTACTCCCAGAGGGTTAAAGAACAGAAAGCTAAGTCATGGATTCTCTCACATGACATCCACCATGGCTACTCCCAGAGGGTGGATCCACCATAGCTACTCACAAAGGGTGGAACAAGGGCTTTCACCTCAAACTTCTTTCACAAAGAAGAATGCATTAACAAGGGATTGCACCTCGAACTTCTCCCTCACGGAGAAGAACTCATTACCAAGTGATGACACCTCGAACTTCTCCCTCTCAGAGAAGAACTCATTAACAAGGGATTGCACCTCAAACTTCTCCCTCATAGAGAAGAACTCATTAAAACACATAAAATATCATCTGAATGTTGAGACTCCCAATCAGCTGAGACTCCCTTTCAACAGGGGCAGCATTCTCATGGCTTTGATTATTACAATACCAGGAAATTGGCTCCAATGTTTATCAAACAATGAGCTTTTGCTGTCACACCGCTACACAAGCTTGTTGATCCTCTACAAAGGACATGGCATTCTACATCTGCCACTCAAGCTCCCTCTGAATCTAATCTCTGCAGCTGAATAGTCTCCCTCTGAATGTCATTTCTTCCTCTTTGAAGAAACAAATCACAATGACAAACTGTATATGTTCTTCCTCTTAAATGATGTTATGTGACACCAATACAGCCTACATGACTTTGCATGTAATCTCTCATCATCCCGTTGCTTCTCAATCCATCCTAGAAGCATGAGAGATTAGTATAAGTTTACAGAATCAAACTATCCAAAAGAAATATATCGTTCAATGCTAAAAGCATACACTATTCACTATTCCCAATGTTAATGCATGAATTACCCATGTAAAATTTATGATCAATATTCGAAGGTACAATCATAAAATACTTCTCTTCATTGTTTAATCTTCCGCACTATACGTCAACAAACTTTCCACTAGTAATATCTTGCATAGTGCTTGAGAACTTTTGAACATCATTTGTCTATGAAGCGCTGGATACATTCGTACAACCATACATAGGAAGCCAATTTCACTCATCAAGAATGCAAGTCAGTAGAAGACATGAAGAACACCAATCACATAATTTCTTATTGGTGCCCACTTCACAGTTGCATACAAATCCTTTACTTCTTGAAACACAAACGCCCAACTCCAATGATAGTCATCATTCATACTCCTCTGAAAACTTACACATATACGTGATCTCATACTCCAACCCCTCTCGTAAGAGAGTCAAGGCTGTCCAAGCTCTGATACCATGTTAATGCTTTCACCAGAAAGCATAACATGCAATAAACTGTGATGTCCCCTTCTAGTTAACATCAGTTAGAAGAGTAGATTAGGCTATCGTTGACCCCCGTAGGCTAATGAGGTTGGTTAGAGGGTCCTTTGAGGGATGCATCTACTTCAGTGGTCAGGATTTTGTAGGTTTGGCTTTCGTTCGAGGTCTCCAGGACTCTGTATGCAGTAGTTTCTATTAATAGCACTTTTTACTATTTATAGTGAGTTTTGAGAGACTCGGAGAGGGACCCCAGCTATTTTTAGAAAAGGGGCATGGTCGTATGCGACTTGGTCACGTCAACTCCCAGTTCAGACGGCGTGCAGAGATGATGAGTAATAATGGAGATATTAATATTTATTTGGCTAAAATAAATATTAATAGTTTTGAGTTTATATTATTAAGTTATAATATAATTTTATATTATAACTTAAGTCACTTAAATGAAGGGTCAAGTTATCACAGATGGGGCCAAGAGAACAATTAATTATAAAAGAATTATTTGTGCACCAACTATGGAGTTTAAGTAAAAAAAATATAAAGTGGGAATATATCTTTTATCCCACATTGGCCAAGAAAGTGTTTGAGCTCTCATAAGAAAAGGATAAAAGGTATTTATGAGCTCCTTCTCAGCATGTTATGTGAATGATATTTTGTGGAGAATATTCGTCTTAAGCTTGTGGATTTTCTGAGGGTTTCAGTCTTCAAGAAGACTATGAATATTGGTACTGAAGAACGTAAGTCTTCTGTGTATCAGCATTCAGAGGCTGTGAAATACCAACTAATATTGCTTTAGATTTGGCTTCATTTGGGAGACAAGTTTGCGCAGACTTGTGGAGATTCCTTTTAGTATTGCATGTTGATTATACTTCTGATTTTTGGCATGGGTTTAATGATCAATCTACAGTCATAATTGCAATTGTACGGCTGCTAAAATTAATCTGTTTTGTGCGGCCAGCAAAGAGGAAATAAACTTTTAATAATCCTGATACTCTTTATCTTATATTTTCCTCAGCTTATTTCATATGAATAAATGTCAGAGTTTCATGATCACTGGTTGTAATACATGAAGCTATTTGGTTATCTATTGACTTCAAATTAAGCTCCAGCATTTCTATAGTGTTTTTTTTTGCATTATTTGTCTTTAAAAATTGCTATATATATATATCAAGACATTGCGAAGAAACAAACATAAACGCACCAGGTTCAGTTAAATCACAAAGTTCGCCTAAAGAGTCGGTGAAGGGTTATTACATTAGTATCAGAGCTAAATCCTGCCATCCTGAGGGTTAGGGATTTTACATGCAGCCAAAAGAAGTTGGTCCTCACATGTATTATACATGCAGGAGAGCCTTCCTTGAAGGTGAACAAGTTCTAGACAGGCAGCCAGTCACCATGGGTGATAGGAATGATGGTAGCCCACCCAAGGCAAACAAGAACAATGAAGATCAAGACACCAGAGAGTTCTTTAGAGCTGTGGTTTGAGGGCAGCAGCAGGTAGCTCAGGCGTTACAGGCTCTTAACACTATGGTTGAGTGTATGAACCCAAGGGCAAAGCAAACAGGGTTATGTGGGCTTATTATGAGGATTTTGATTCTCAAAATTCGGACCAGCAATCTGAAAAAGAGGAATCAAATGAAGAAAAGGAAAGCACGGCTGATGAAAAGTTGAACAAAGTGGCTACAGGTGATGACAAGACTGAGGGTAGACTTAAGGAGGCCCGTCTCACCAGTGTACAGCAGGAGGAATCATTCAGGATGAGAGGGGCATTGGCTAGGCAACGAGTTATCACTTTGCTCAATATAGGTGCCACTCATAATTTTATTGATTCCAGATTGGTTGAGAGGCATGGATTCAGACAGAGCAGTTTGAGGGTCAGAGAGTGAGGGTAGCTCATGGCTACGTCCTCAAATGTGATAGGAAGATTACAGGTCTACCCCTGAAGATTAACAACTTTGACTTCAAAGCTGAATTTTATGTTGTAAACATGGGTGACACAGATTTGGTGCCTGGTATGACTTGGTTACATGACATTGGAGTGTTCACTCTCAATTTGAGAGATATGGAGATGAATTTTCAGTTGGATGGAAAGACACATATACTTAAAGCCATCTGTGACAGTAAGTTTAGGATGATGTCCTGCAGACGCATGGAGAGTTTGCTGAGACATAACCAGGTTGAGTGGGCAGCTCGTTGCACTATGATGCCATCACAGGGGCAGCAAAAATCAGAGTATCACCCAGACATACAGGAGCTAAGAGTCAACCATTATAAGGTGTTTAGTGATATCCCACCAGGTAGACCTCCTGATAGAGGTATTGAGCACATCATTGAGTTGGAGGACGGGACCAAACCCATCATGATTACACCATACAGGCATCCTAAAATATTGAAGGATGAAACAGAAAAGACCGTCAAGGAGTTACTTGCCATGGGCCATATTAGACCAAGTAAATCTCCTTTCGCCTCTTCAGTGGTATTAGTGAAGAAGAAAAATGGCACACTCAGGATGTGCATTGATTACAGGATCTTCAGTAGAAAAACAATTAAAAACAGGTACCCCATCCCACGGATTGATGAATTGATAGATGAGCTTAACGGTTCATGTTTCTTTTCTGAAATTGATTTGAGATCAGGATATCATCAAATCTGAGTTAGAAAGCGGGATGTAGAGAAGACAACATTCAGATGTCATTGTGGCCACTTCGAGTTTGTAGTTATGCCATTTGGGCTAACGAATGCTCCAGCTACTTTCCAGTCCACAATGAACAGGGTCTTCCAGCATCAGTTGAGGAAATTTGTTTTGTTTTTCTTTGATGAAAGCCTTGTTTATAGTAAAACATGGGACGAGCACTTGCAGCACTTGGATACAGTATTGAGCATTCTGAGCAAAGAATCCTTGTACGCAAAGGAGTCAAAATGTGATTTGGGATTGTAAGAGTTGTTGTATTTGGGTCACATTATCAGTGCACAAGGCGTACGCATGGATCCCGAAAAGATTCGTGCTATTGTTGCGTGGCCTACTCCGGTAAACCTTACACAGTTGAGAGGATTTTTGGGTTTGTGTGGGTTCTACAAGAGATTTGTTAGCGGTTATTCTCGACATGCAGCACCCTTGACGGATTTGATGAGAAAAGGGGCTTTCTTGTGGACTCCTGAGGCACAAGAGTGTTTTGATAAATTCGAGTAGTTGATGACTTCTTGCCCAGTTCTAGATTTACTTGATTTCAGCAAACCATTTGAGCTACATTGTGATGCATCAGGAGAAGGTGTTGGAGCGGTGCTTATGCAGGACAAGCACCCGATTGTTTATGAGAGTAGGAAGCTAAAGGGACCTCAGAGGACCTCAACATTTATGATAAGGAGATGTTGGCCATAATGCATGCTTTGGCCAAATTCAGGCAGTACTTAGTGAGCAGCAAATTTTGCATAAAACAGACCATAACGGCCTAAAACATTCCCTTGGGCAGAAAGATCTAAATGACAGGCAGCAAAAATGGGTAAGTAAATTACAGTCATATGATTTTGATATCACCTATTTCAAAGGGACACAAAATGTTGCAGCAGATGCCTTGTCACGCAGACCCCATTTGAGCATGATGACAGATATATCTGAGGATTGGAGACACTTGATCCTTGCAGAGTATGCAAAGGATACATGGGCATCAGAATTTATAGATTGAGTCGTTAAGGACAGTGACTATACCCCTGTGAATGAGTATATCATTTACAAAGGGCACATTTATTTGGTTCCAGGATCAGAGGTGAGTATGGTGTTGAGGACTTATCATGATTCACCTATGGCAGGACATCCTGGTTTCTACAAGACTTACCGGCAGATTAGAGAGCGCCTTTCTTGGAAAGGGCTCAAAGTTGAGGTGTTGCAGTATGTTAGGGAGTGTCCCACCTGCCAACAGAATAAGCAGGAACACTCTTACCCGGCCGGTTTGTTACAGCCACTTCCGATTCCTGATAGGAAGTGGGAATGCTTGTCTAAGGACTTCATCACAGGACTGCCGAGAGCTCAGGGCAGAGACTGCATATATGTTGTTATCGGCTTCAAAGTTTGCTCACTTCTTTCTGATCACGGCTACATACATTGCTACGCAGGTGGTAGAGTTGTTTTTTCGTGAGGTATTCAGGTTGGATGGTTTACCTCGGAGCATAGTCAGTGACAGGGATAGCAGATTTATGAGTCACTTCTGGCAGATGTTGTTCAGATTGTGCAGGACAGAGCTCACTCCGAGTACCAGCTACCACCCCCAGACAGATGGACAGACTGAGATAGTAAATAAGTGGGTGGAGGGATACCCCAGAAACTACATAGCAGGGCAGCAGAAGGCTTGCTTTAAGTGGATTTATCAATGTGAGCATTGCTACAATTCCACTTATCACATGTCTATACAGATGTCACCTTTCATAGCGTTATATGGGTATGAGGCATCCAATTTCATGGATTTGTAGCTGAGTGATAGTAGAGTGCCTAGTGCTAGAGATTTGTTACAGGAGAGTTAGGACATTGTAAAGGCTCTTAAGGAAAATATCGCAAAGGCACAAAATTAACAGAAGCAGTATGCAGATTAGAAGAAGACTGAGCAATCATTTGAGGTTGGTGATATGGTCTACTTGATGTTGCAGCCGTATCGTCAGTCTACTCTCAAAAAGAGTGGTGTCGAGAAACTCAAGCCATGGTATTAAGGACCCTTCACGGTAATTAGGAGAGTAGGAGAGGTGGCCTATGAATTGGACTTGCCGGCAAAGAGCAGAGTTCATAATGTTTTTGACGTGTCACGTCTCAAGAAGGCATTAGGACACCACCTTGTACCCTCTACAGTGCTCCCACCCCTGGATGATGAGGGAAAGTTAGTTTTGGTGCCAGAGGCTATTATTGATTTCAAGGAGAGGAATTTGAGGAGACGCACTATCAAGGAATACTAGGTGAAGTGGAAGGACCAGCTGGTAGAGGATGCTACCTGGGAGAGTGATGACATTTTGCAGCATCCAGAGTTGAAGTTGCTTGAGGACAAACAATTTCAGGGAGGGCGGACTGTGATGTCCCCTTCTAGTTAACATCAGTTAGCAGAGTAGATTAGCCTATCACTGACCCTCGTAGGCTAATGAGGTTGGTTAGAGGGTCCTTTGAGGGATGCATCTACTTCAGTGGTCAGGATTTTGTAGGTTTGGCTTTCGTTCAAGATCTCTAGGACTCTATATGCAGTAGTTTCTATTTATAACACTTTTTTTCTATTTATAGTGGGTTTTGAGAGACTCAAAGAGGGACCCCTACTATTTTTAGAAATGGGGTATGGTCGTATGTGGCTTGGTCACGTCAACTCCTAGTTCAGACGGCGTGCAGAGATAATGAGTAATAATGGAGATATTAATATTTATTTGGCTAAATTAAATATTAATAGTTTTGAGTTTATATTATTAAGTTATAATATAATTTTATATTATAACTTTAAGTCACTTAAATGAAGGGTCAAGTTATCATAGATGGGGCCAAGAGAACAATTAATTATAAAAGAATTATTTGTGCACCAACTAAGGAGTTTAAGTAAAAAAAATTAAAAAGTGGGAATATATCTTTTATCCCACATTGGCCAGGAAAGTGTTTGAGCTCTCATAAGAAAAGGATAAAAGGAACTTATGAGCTCATTTTCAGCATGTTATGTGAATGATATTTTGTGGAGAATATTTGTCTTAGGCTTGTGGATTTTCTGAGGGTTTCAGCCTTCAGGAAGACTGTGAGTATCGGTACAGAAGAATGTAAGACTTTTGTGCATCAGCATTCAGAGGTTGTGAAATATCAGCTGATATTGCTTTAGAGTTGACTTCATTTGGGAGACAAACTTGCGCAGACTTGTGGAGATTCCTTTCAATATTGCAAGTTGATTATACTTCTGATTTTTGGCATGGGTTTAATGATCAGTTTAAGTCGTAATTGGAATTATACGGCTGCTGCAATTAATTTGTTGTGTGCGGCCAGCAAAGAGGAAATAAGCTTTTAATAATCCTAGTAGTCTTTATCTTATATTTTCCTCAGTTTATTTCATATGAATAAATGTAAGAGTTTCATGATGACTGGTTGTAATACATGAAGCTATTTGATTATCTATTGACTTTAAATTAAGCTCCAACATTTTTATTGTTCTTTTTTTTGCATTATTTGTCTTTAAAAATTGCTATATATATCAAGACATTGCGAAGAAGCAAACATAAACGCACCAGGTTCAGTTAAATCACAAAGTTAGCCTAAAGAGACGGTGAAGGGTTCTTACATAAACAGAAACTCAGAAAAGCATATGAACAGATGACTCAATTATTTATCCTGGGAAAACCCTCCTACTCAAGGGAAAAACCAAGCCACACCCGAAAAGTAGATCCTTTATTAAGTTCTCAAACAAATACTACAATCACTTGCTTATGACTAAGGATCATAAACAGTCAATCGATAATCCTTATTCAACTTGCACACAAATTGATTTGATATACAACACCCAGATGAAAGACTTTTAGAGATATATAGATATATATCGATATACACCTGATGGACAAAAGCCTTGCAAAAATATGACCTGATCCATCTTCCAAATAAGCAACACACTCTTCCCACACCATACAAGACATAGCCCGGAAAGACTAAAAAACGAACGATAGACAGAGAGTCACGACTGCAGTTACAACTCATGTCATTTTGTCTTCCACATAAAGACAAATCCATTATGTCTTTAAAACGATGGCAAATACAGAACAACAGTCGTTGCTAAGCAAGGAACTATCACCGACAGGATGCCAGATGTATACGGCACTTAAAAAATCACACTCCACATTGCCAAAGAACCAACGTTATTCAATACAATGTGAACCCACGATGTCAAGTCATCTCTATTTAGGGTGCCAAGTCATCTCATTCCAGCAAAGACGGAGACGAACATAATATGAATAATACATATGAAAGGAAGTTGATAACAATAGAACAATACAACCATGATGAGAAAGCCACATGAAGTCTCTGGTTGGGTGGTTACAGACATGAAGGCATCTTCGTTCAAAAAAAAGAAGAAGCTCTTAAAGAAACAAGAATGATAATCACAATTTATCATTGCAAATATATATATGAGAAAGCTCAAAGCAGATCATCGGAGGTATGAATAATATCTATTGCTACTACTAGAACTTCAACATATTACCTAGAAGGAGTCATTCTGGTGTCTATGACAATTTGCATACTTATGCAGCTGACGCAACAGAAGTTCTTTTGATGTGGATAATCTGGAACAATTATCTATACTTTCAGTACTATTAGGTATTCTAAGGTACATGATTTTGTCATGCAAGGTAAGCAATATGTTTGAACTTTCTGTGAACAACAATTAAATGATTATTCCTTGTAATTGTTGCAATATGTTTACAACTGAAAATTTTTGTAATAGCAGATTGAATAGAGATATATTTCATTAAATGCAAGTGTTGTTTATTTTCTATCAATAAGTTATGCAATATCATTACATTGAATCCTGTACAAACTTGAACTCGTGAACCTGCAATAAACATTCCATGTATGCAAGCAAACCATTTGTAACAATACCTATTCATTTAACTGGGAAAAGTGCAAAAAAATTTGGTACCAATAAGGGTGACCGCTTAAAAAATGCTTTCAATCAGCATAAGTTTGCAGAGTTTTATCATGACATATTAAGTTCAATCAAATAATTAATGGTGATGAACAATTGTTTTGTTAATCATGTATATCTATCATGGTCAAATTGATAAAGTTAATAGTTAATTGCGATAAAGATTAGATTATTGTAAGTAAAGTAATAATTGAATTGATTGAATTTAAGATGTATTGTTTTGAAGTGAACTTCTTATGTATTTAAATTTTAAAGCCAACATATGTAAGGCCCCCTTTCTAGCACATGTTGTATGAGTTTGTCGCTAGCCTATTTTTCCATGGTCCCGCAAGCTATAACACTAAGATGCCCAAAATACAATCCCAATAAAAATAGCAACCTTAGCCGATTTAATTAAATAATAATAATAATTCACCCGTCTTGCGAAAACAATTGAGGAAGCATCAAAATCAAAATCTGACAGCACAGGAGCGATCCTGATGATGAAATATAATGAATGAACCTTACAGGGTGACTTACTAAAAATAGACGCTCCCTCCAAGAATCTTGGAGCCCAAATCGGAAGCCGGAAATAAAATCCGAGAGCATCATATAACTCCTCTAAATCATCTGAGGTTCGTGGAACCAACTGTTGACTTACTATAAATAGTAAGTCCCTCAAAACGGGGCCACAACCCACAAGTGGGTCCTCTAATCACCAGTATTAGCCTACAAGGACCCAATGATAGGCTAAATCTACTAACTCCAACGCTTGCTTAAAATGGGGACATTACAGTCCTCCCTTCCAGGAATTGCTTGTCCCCGAGCAATCTCAGAAAACAAAACACAGAAGTCCACCTGAATCCCAAGAATAGAATGGTGTAATATCCCTGTGATCACCTGCAAACTCCTGTGATGAAATCACCATCCACTGAGCTAACCAAAACACAGTGTCATCATGCCAACCATAGTTGTCCAAACAATCTACAGTGCCAAACCTATCACTACCTGGATCCCAATAGAGATGAAACTCACAGACATCCATAACATGGAAGAATCGATATCCAATACCATCTAAAAGATCAGAGCTCCCTGCGCACCTTGCCAATCTGCCCCGTGTACTCCCGCAATCTAGATATCCATCCACTGTAAAACCATCTTGGATGTACTGACCCTACAAGACACCTCCTGCTAACTTGCAGTAACCAAATCCACCAACTGCAGATGGAGTAAACCCATCCCAAAAAGAATGGTATAACCCTGGAGCCAACCCACACCGACATGCAAACAAGTCCTCAACCGGTGGGTCAAAAGAAAAATGATGAGAACTCCTCACTATGTAATCATGGTGAAAAGCTCCAATCCCTGTCAGAGGCTCATCAAAAATAAACTGAGAATCAAGAGATGGCTCCAATTTCTGATTCTGAAAAACTGGCTGGGCAGGATCCTGGGTAACCCTCTCAGCAAACCCAACCACAAAATATCGATAAGGAAGCATTGTAGTCAAAGTATCTACAATCTTCCCCACTAACATTTGAATATCGCGAGAACCCTAGATGAGTGTACCCTCAGAAGCCCTGAAAGGACCCTCCTGTAAAACCGGACTCTGAAGCAAGTACTCCATGAATGACTTCGTGCAGTAGAAATTATAAGCAGCATCAATCTGTTCCCCTGCAATCCACAGCTGATCTCTCTGAAACTGTGGCACTACAAACTGCCTATCACGATCAGCTGTATGAGACGAAGAAATAGATTTGCCTCCGACAGAAGGAAACAAATCATCATGAGAGCTCGTCTCCAAACCAGATGATACCCTGTCCATGCCATGTGAATCAAAGGGAGTAGCATCTGGAACTGGCACACAACTCACCGATGAATCCACTCCAGCTACCACAGGTCTCTCAACAACCTTCTTCGTATCATTCGTCATCGTGCTATCAACTGGAGAACCAGATACCAAAAAGCTTTCTCTAATGTCCTCCACTGATGCACTCACTTCCTCTACATCTAGTGCATCTGTCTCAAAGATGGATGTAACTGTGTCCCCAACACATCCATCACTGCCAACTGTGGAAGCTGACTCACCGCCAACCACTACTATATGCAACTGAACTGGATCTATGGCTGGTAAAGACTGAATCCGCTCCAACTCCAGTCACCTTTAATAAACATCCTTGCGACTCCTAGAGAACCAACTGAGTGCCCTCTAAAGCCTCAGAAGTCGTTGTGAGCTCCTGTGTAAGCTCACTCACCTCCTCCTCTATGTCCATCAATGACTCATATGTCGTACTCCCCCACTTAACTAGGTGATCTCGGTCGGCTACCAACTATAAATAATCCTGTCTCAAAATCCTGACAGCCTCCCACAAGGAATGAATCTATGTCAGGGAAAGGTAACCACCACTGTGCTCATCTGTCATAGGAGCACCCCAACCATAAATAGCCAGCAGCTGACAAGCGGCATCGAAATGCTCGAGAGTAGAAGTAATGTCTCTCACCGACTCTCAACTAGCTAGTCACATGATGAATCTGCACAACGGGTGTCCTAGGTACCATCTCAACTACACTGTCCACACTATGGAAGGAAGCTGTATCCAACAAACTCACCTCAAGATCACCATATCTTTGTGTACTGTCATCCGAGCGCACATCTACAAATTGAGTACTGACATCGGACTCATCCTCATCTACCCCCAAGGAAGTTGCTAGTGAATCAGCTACCTCGTCCTCAGTAACCACATGACAATCCAGATCCTGGGTCCCATCCTCACTCACTAACAACTCAGAGTCCTCCCCTAGGGTCTGATAAATCAAGCATGACTCGCTGCAGATAGAGTCATCCTCATGAGTCACCGAAGAAGTAACCTCATCTAAAGGAGTGGAAGCCCTGGCTGTAACAAACTCTTGCCACTCATATGCTTCCCCATCCTCATCTATGAGCCCCTGTAAAAATGGATCCTGGAACCCACCGCCGCCGAATGAAAACGCTGAGTCAATACCCAATGTCGGATATAAAAAAATCAAACACATTGTAGCCCACATCATCCTCACACTCAACATCCGAGGTATCCACAATGCTAATATCAACATCGTCTATCTGAAACCCCTTTGCTATCTTCGGCTGCATACATGACTCCATGTCATCACGTGAATAAACTACATCGTGGCATGAACCTATGTCACCTGACTCATCTGTAACACTCCAATCCTGAGTGTCATCACTAGGTAGCTCCATGCTCACATCCTCAGTATAGGAAAAGACTACAGTCTCCTATACTGACTCCACACTGCGACAACTGTCATAAACATCAAAGTTGTCAGAGATCAAATACTCCTCGCAGTCCTCCAAGATAACACCATCATCTATGGTGTCAAAATCCAAAGTGGTATCTACAACATTCTCTACTCTCCTATCCACGACATCAATGACAGGCTCACATAAAGAACTGGTATCCGAAATATCAGACCCTGTATCGCTGATACTGCTACCAACTGATGCAAGACTGCCATCAATGGCACTAGACATGTCACCAGCCTAATCTGTGTCACTAACTCTGGTAGGCTCAAGATGTTGAAACTTAGTACCACTGTCTGCCAACAAGTCAAGCACATCCACATGTCTCTGTAAAGAATCTCCACCCTCAAGTGTGCAAATAGGACTAGTGGTTGGTCCACTAAGTACAGGAACATCTCCACCAGAATCAGCAGTTGCTGAAAACTCATCATGGAGATCTCTGGATGTCTCACCTGTATAATACCCACGCCTCTCCTCATATCTTCTCTGTGAAGAAGACCTATTGAACAAAGAAACCAAATAATCTGCTGCCCTATCGACAGTTGCCGGATTTAAAAGTGGTGCATTTAATCTTTCCAGTGTTTGCCTTCGTTTCTCCATATCCCTAACTAAGGCATTTGTTTGTTTTCTTAACTCAGATAAACTGTCTAACTGGTTTCCATATTTTCCAGATTTCTTGTATCTGTCCATGACTAAATTATAGCAGGAGTGTTGATCACTCAAGTCAAACAAGTAAGCCCAATAAATTCCACACCACAGAATGGCAGGAAACTGCTCTGATACCACTGTAAAGAGCCTGCACCTGGCTCTAACTGTGATTTTTGCTTTCAAAATTTAAATTTGTTTTGGATTTTGTAATACGATATAAATTTTTAACACAGTTTGCCAGGTAAAATAATGATTCCACCAATATTCATCAACTAACCAATTACATTGAAATCTAAATAACCATGCCTTCTATTTAATTTAAAATTCAAAACTCCAACTACAAATTATCAGCACCATCTCTGAATATTCTTAATGAAAATGTAATTGAAATTATTCAATGCCTTCACAAAAACAAGCATGAAATTTGTTATAAATGAACCTGTTCAATATTCAAACTCCTTCACGCTGGCTGCAAACAATAAGAATGGTGGCGGCTGCTGTTTTGGAATGTCCACGCCCATTACTAAAACCACGACTAGCAAACAGCAAGCTCTCTCCCTTAAAAACGTCCAGAACTTCCCACAAATATCAAATGCAGCACTAAGCTCTTCCTCCCAATGTCATAATGTCTTCAACCAAACACTCACAATTCGCTGGAATCTTTCACCAGTTCAAAGTGATTGAAACACTGAATTGAATTCCCAATTCAATCAGCAAGTTTTTTCCAAACCCTGGTCTCCATATTTCAAACCCAAACAAGAATGAATGAATAGCATAATCAATAATGAATTCGATTTCATCCAAGAAGCCTTTATAATGTCTTCATAACAAATCGAACCCTATCTTCTCCAAGACACTTTTCACTTACATAAAGACTATGCTTTATGTGCACATTTGAAATATAATAAACCATTATATTTCTTTCCACTGTAATGATGAAAAACAACCCTTTCATTAAAATAACAATATTCTGACACATAGGGTCCCTACAAACAATAAGAATGGTGGCGGCTGTTGCTTTGGAATGTCCACGCCCATTACTAAAACCACGACCAGCAAACAGCAAGCTCTCTCCCTTAAAAACGTCCAGCACTTCCCACAAATATCAAACGCAGCACTAAGCTCTTCCTTCCAATGTCATAATGTCTTCAACCAAACACTCACAATTCGCTGGAATCTTTCACCAGTTCAAAGTGATTGAAACATTGAATTGAATTCCCAATTCAATCAGCAAGTTTTTTCCAAACCCTTGTCTCCATATTTCAAACCCAAACAAGAATGAATGAATAGCATAATCAATAATGAATTCAATTTCATCCAAGAAGCCTTTATAATGTCTTCATAACAAATCGAACCCTATCTTCTCCAAGACACTTTTCACTTACATAAAGACTATGCTTTATGTGCACATTTGAAATATAATAAACCATTATATTT
>MU226400.1:13319696-13330241 GCA_018584345.1 Thuja plicata | reverse complement strand
ATAAAATCCGAGAGCATCATATAACTCCTCTAAATCATCTGAGGTTCGTGGAACCAACTGTTGACTTACTATAAATAGTAAGTCCCTCAAAACGGGGCCACAACCCACAAGTGGGTCCTCTAATCACTAGTATTAGCCTACAAGGACCCAATGATAGGCTAAATCCACTAACTCCAATGCTTTCTCAAAATGGAGACATTACACTCTCTTAGCTGACTATCTCTACGTTGTTGAAGCACATAGTCTGGGGATTTAGTTGAGCTACAAGGTAAAATAATATTGCTTGAGATATCTATTTCTTCCATTTGCCAATATTATAGTTGCCAAGAAGGGTTTGATTTGGAGTTTGAGTCTTGAATTCAAGTGTGAAGTATTGAGTGTGATCTGCTGCTGAAAGTTGAGGTTTTCCATCGATTATAGTGAGACCCAAGGCTGTCGTGCATGCCCAGGACTTCCTACAGGAATGCCATACTATTTGGACAGCATATTTAGGGTGTCGTACTTGTCTGATTACAGCCGTACAGGTCTGTATTTCCAACAAGGGTGCTGTTAGCAGACTGAGACATATTGTGTCTGTACTGTACAAACTTGCAGAAGTTAAAAGATTGTTGTACCAACAGTAAGGGTACCATACCAGTGCATATAGGAACGTACCAATCAGAGGACTGCCATACAAGGCTTAGGAAGGAAGTTGGGGGGACTATAATGCTCCTGTTGCATACAAAGAGCTATGTTGAGCTTCAGCAGTAATTTGGTATGGAAAACTTTGCCATTGTAACATTCATTGAGAAGTCAAAATAACATTCCATTGTTATGCTTTGGTGTTATTGTGTTAGCATAGTCAATGTCCTCAGTTCCTAAAGGGTTGCTGTTATAACCTCCTATGTTAGCAGCGATAAAGGTATAGGCTTTATTTATGATTTCATGAATGTACTTGGTTCCATAGAATGTTGATATCAGAAGTCAATGCATTTCAGTTTCAGTATAAGTGTGTATCTGCTTATTGGCTGTTGATAATAGCAATATAAATAACTCTTGTTGATTGAGCTTATATCCTTCAAAACAAAAAAAAAAAAGGGACACAACTGGGCAGCCCATTACAATATACAAAACCAATAACCTTTTTGGAAGAAGAAAATTTGAAAATCAAATTGTCCAAATAAACAGAAAACCTTTCTCAGACTACTGGGTAAACAGAAAATCTTTTCAATTGAAACTTAACATCAAACACCTTACTCTAATATTCTTGAAAATTGATCAAGTCTAATTTAGGATTCCATCCTTGTTTCACCTCAGTAAGTGGCTGCTGAGGAAAAATTGTCTAGGAAAATTGGACTCTAGAAAGGGTTGCATACGAATTCATATAGTTGCACAAACATGGGCTAAAACAGAGCTACATATTTCATAGGGATGTGAACACGAAAAAAATGACAGTATAACTGACTACAAACTTGACTGCAGGAGAAGTTTCGTAAGGATATGATCAGCCTCAAATAATCATCAGACTGTAATACTATATGTCTCTATATCTACTCAATTCTGTATGGAAACATATACCAAATTGCCATTCAAAAAACAAAAATCACAAGTTAACCATAGATATATCAAACAGCATAAAGGCACATAATCAATAATAACCATACAGGAAATTGCCTCTGATATCTAAAACAAAAGTTGACTACGATAGAATTCCAAAAATGCCAACAAATTTAAAAAGTTGTTGCCTTACCAGCATGTTTGGCACCTCAGCTAAAACCATGTGCTTGTTCCTCCCAGGCACCTCAGCAGAATTCGTGGCATCTTTTTTTTATTTCCAACAAAATGCATGCAAACATTTTATAGTTTAGAAGGGTATCCATCATATAAAAGATACAACACATATAAACCATTGCTTAGGCATAAAATCATAATCCTCGTCCATCTTAATAGTTAATCTTGGAAATAGGAATGCTGAACCAACATTGAAAATGCCAAGAAAATATTCTGCTTAAAACTCGCAACTAGGATTGTCCAAAAAACTTCCTATACAAAAAAGAAGAATAAGAAGACACTATTCCTCTTTAAAAAGTTGAAATCATGTCATCTTTATTGGCTTGAGCATTGAAATTGAATTAACAAATCAAGTCAAATATTTAAGAAACAAGGGTCCCCCAAATCTTCCAGTCTGCTCCATCTCCTTGGGAAATTAATTTGATATTTTGTTAATATATCATTCATACATATAAAACAAAACTTAAAATTAAAATATCTACCCACACTACTTTTTGATGAATCCATTACTTGACACAATCACATGACTAGAACTATGACTATAGTCATTCTTTGAGAATAGCATCAGAAGTTAATTTATGTGACATGCACTACTCAATCAAAGCAAAAAAGTAGTTCATAAAATTATTTTCTACAACCTCAGTTTGTGTGTAGTTTCTAAAGCCTAAAATGAAGGGACGAGCAATTTAGGCTACACGTGTAAACGTTGTTTGATAAGTTCTCTGTTTTAAGATGCCTGAACGACTATTCACATTGAATTACTGTCAAATAATAGTACTCTGACATCCTGTAAATATGACAAATAATAATAAAGAAAAAAGCAGACTGACAAGCAAATAGAATGGTTAGCAAGCAGCAAACTGGATGAATAGGAAAAGATAGGTTCACTAAAGAAGAAAGGAGTGAGAGGAAATGAAGTAGACAAAGGTTTTTGAAAAGAAAGGAGAGCAAGAAATGGACATGAAGAGGATGGCGAGGAACATAAACCAGGAAGGCAGCAAAAGAATTGAAGAAAAATAAATATCCAAATTACAAATTTCAAAGGAGAAACTGATTATGATTTGCAAAACAAATTAGGAATTTTGAAGCAGTGTAATCTCTTCAGCTGCTCAGATGCTGGAAACATTTTACAAATAAATTTTGAGAATTCATATTTTATTACAGAGATTAATCAACTTGACTAGAGATTGCAAAGGTCAGGGCCAGACTCAACTGGCTGAATCATGGAGATAAGGGGACTAAATACTTTTTTCAGATATTGAAGAGAAACGAGGCTAAAGAAAGGATTGAAGATATCTGGGAGGAAGGAGTCAAGTTTACTGATCAGCAAGGCATTTCTGCCGCCTTCCTTCAATTTTATTGCAAGCTCTTTACCTCTGAAGATACAGGGGTGGATATGTCTATTGCTAGGGAGACTATCAAGGGCATTATTCCAAAAAAAAAGTCAGTATTGAGGATGCAGAACTCCTTGCCAAGGAAATCTCAATTGAAGAGATCAACAATGCTATTAAATCATTAGCTAATGAAAAGGAACCTGGGCCTGATGGGCTGCCAAGTGAATTCTATAAACACAACATTAGCTGGATTGGGGAAGAGCTCCTCAAGGTGTATAGAAAAGCCTTCTCCCGGGGGTCTCTTGGGAAGGATATTAATGCTGGAATCATTAAGTTTAACCCCAAAGAAGGAGATAAAACACTTATTAAAAATTGGATGCCTATCACTCTGTTAAATGTCTCCTATAAAATACTTGCCAAAATTTTAGCCAAAAGGCTGGAGAATGTCCTCCCCTCAGTGATCAATCCCACACAAATGGGGTTTGTCAAAAGTAGGTACATACTTGAAAATCTGATCACATGTTAGGAGTCTATGAACTGGGCAAAAGACTCTAACCAGCAGGCTTACATGATGTTAATTGACTATGAGAAGGCTTATGACAGAATAGAGTGGGAATTTATATTCATGATGTTGGAGGGTCTTGGCTTCCCTATGCAGTTCCAGCACATAATCAGAACACTATTAAAGGATGCTAATGCTAGGGTGGACATCAATGGGGAACAAACTGCTCCTATCATGCTTACCAAGTCCATTAGGTAGGGATGCTCACTAGCTCCTGCCTTGATTGTTATTGTTGCAGATGCCCTTTTCTACCTCCTGAGGGATGATTCCATCTCCCCTAAATTTCAAGGTATAAGAATTCCAAATGGGGGAGAGCTAATCAATGTACAGTTAGCGGATGATACAGCCATCCTGTGAACATGAAGAAGCTCATGGACAAGCTGAACATCTTTTGCCAAGCCTCTGGCAGTAAGATATCCATTGCCATGTCTATCCGCCTAGGATGGGAAGACTCACCCCCCAGGTGGGTTTCTAAGTATGGTTTAACATGGGGCGGTCCCAAACACCAAATCAGATATTTAGGGATCCCATTTTTTGTATGTCCTAATCTAAAGGAGATGTGGGGATGTGTCAGGATAAAGCTTGATAAGAAATTAAATAAGTGGAACAAACACTTTTTGACCTTGGCTGGCAGATTTCAAGTCTGTCAAAAGATTCTTTCTTCATATGGGATCTACTACACTTCAGCTTGGCTGTTTAATCAATATCAGTTTAACTACATCCAGAAACGAATCAGGAATTTTCTGTGGTCAGACAGAAAAAGAAGGAAGAAAAGGCATGCAGTGAAATGGAATTGTACTATGAGCAGGAGGGTTGGAGGTTTTGGACTTAAAGATCTAAGGAATCAAGGGCTAGCCCTCTCTGCCAAATGTATCTGTCAAAGCATGGAAGGAACAGAACCTTGGAAAGTCCTTATTAGAAATAACATCACCAAAGGTTCTCCTCTCAAAGGGCCCTCATGGAAAGGACTTCCACTGGGATATCTAGTCACAAGAAGTTTTGCAGTCAAGGTATCTGGTTCAGATGTGTTTAAAGCCATATGGAAGGCATGGGAATCAATGAAATACCTTATAACCAATGGTGTTGGGCTCACTATCAAAAACCACATTTGGGGTGAAAAATCCATATGGTGGAATCTGCTACACAAAGACAAACCCTTGGCTCTGATACAAGGATGGTCAGCCAGGTCTTGGGCCAACAAAGGAATTACGGTGATGTCTGATATCATTTGTGATGAATGGTTAGTGTATTGGAAGATCTTAAAGATCAAATTTGATATTCCTGGTGAGCAGTTCAGCTCCTACTCCATTATCAGACCTGCTTGCCTCTCCCTCCCTCTCCCCTTGCCTTGTGACTCTTCTGACTTGAGATTCCTCTCCCTCCACTGGCCTAATGATTCCCCTTTTACATCCATTAAGGCTAAATATTTGTACTCTCTCCTTGTGGATAACCTTGACATTTGTATCCACTTAACATCTGTTGGTCTCTTGACCTCTCTAACTCTCAATGGCAAACATCTTTGGATTATCTATGGAGTAGTTTGATTGCTCCCAAAACAAGCACTTTTTTTGGAAATTAATGCTGTGAAAACTCCCCGTCAAGTAGCCTAATGGGGATGTTAACACTCTTACAAGTGTGGTTGTCGTTGCACTAAAAGATTGACTTGTCAATGCCCGATACAACAACTAGACTTATAAAATCCACAAGAGGTCGTTAGTCCCTTGTCACGATTCCCGAGGGGAGCACTGACCATTTTGCCAACAATCTCCCCCTCAGCGTTATCCGAGGGGATTTGAACCTGTGACCAAGCTCTGATACTACTTGTTACAAGTGTGGTTGTCGTTGCACTAAAAGATCAACCTGTCAATGCCAGATACAACCACTAGACTTATAGAATCCATAAGAGGCGGTCAGTCCCTTATCACAAATCCCGAGGGGAGCGTTGACCATTTTGCCAACAAACACTTGCCTAGTCTGCAGGCTACCTCATACCTTCATGCATCTCTTTTTTGACTGTTTGGTTGCCAAGGAGATTTGGAATATGTTTGGATTATCTGTGCATAACAACATTTTTGTGTCTGAGATAGTACTTGGCAATATCTTGGGACTTAAAAAAGATTTTAATGCTTTTCTTTCTGTTTTATCAGTTGATATATTGTGGTCCATTTGGAAGATTAGGAATAACAATTTATTTAATGGTGTACCTAGATCCCTTACTGAGTCTCTGAGGAGACTCATGTTCTTTGACATTGTTTTTCAGGTAACCATCACCTTCAGGCTTGCTAGGAGGAAGTTTGAGAGACTACTACAAGATGGGAATGTCAACATTTATCAGGAAGAAATCTCACGTGGGTACACATGGTCCAGAGCTACTCCAGCCAGGACCCGATTTGAGGTAGCTCTCGAGAACTTACTAAAATGAGGAATCAGGAACAAAGGCTTAGGATACACAATGACCTACCTCCACATGTTGCAGCTTCCCTACCTGTTCTTGTTCCTCCCATTGTTGTTGTTCCTCCAGTGGCTTGCTCAGATGCAGCAGTGCTTCTTATTCCTTGGACAGTATTGCCCCTCCTCCTATACCAGTTGCAGTGAGGGTAGTACACCCATATGAGCAGAAAATCAGAGAGGACAGTGTTCTCAGTTGGACGGAGGGCCAGACAGGTTGGATAGCTTGGATCAAGAGGCAAGGGAATGATAGGCTTAGAGAATATTGGTTCTAGTGTTATTTTACTTTGCTGCTACAGGATACTTGCAGATAGTTGGTTGATTTTCAATAGTTTTTTGTATCAGATCTAAAGTACTCTTGGCTCGTGATATAGTTTTTTTATAGTATTCATGCTATAAACTCTCGAGTGTAATCTTTTTGGATGCTTTATATCTAATACAAAAAACTTGATTATTTGATATATGGATTCAAGGAAGAGGTAAGCCTCCAAAAATTTAAGATGATCGTTTAGCCTTTAGGTGGTCATGAATCTGATAATCGCGATAAATAAATAAAAATTATGGCTTGAAGGATTAGACAATAATGATAGTTTGAACAATGGACTGCAACGCATCACCATGCCTATAGCCATCATAGTTATATTGCACCCTTATGAAACTTAATGTTCATATTTGCCTTTTTCATGTTTGTCATCGTGAGTGGTCATCATTATGTGTTAATCTAATTCAATTTGTGGCTTTACCCATCCATTGGTAAGGTCATTCAATCTTAGTCCTCATTTTTTGACAAACAATTTTAGCAAGTTGATGGAGGTTGCAGCTGTTCTAAACGAAATAACAAAAAGATTCAAAAGATCTTGATCAGTGAAGAAAAAAAAACATGAAAATAGCTAAGTCATGGAAGGCACCTGTCTGCTTTCACTTTCCCACCAAAGACAACCAAGGTGCACATTCATCGAGATTCAACCATTCACAAATTTCACCTATGGTCTAGAAATTGGCTTGAATGGAAAATATTGTTGCCTAGCTCAAAGATTTAATATCTCCACTCCATGTAACTAAGGCACACAAGTGCATTGGTTCAGGCATACAAAAACTCCCTCTGATTTGTAAAGATGACAAAAGTACTCAAGTTCTGCCTAGAAATTGTATAAGGAAAAGTGGTGCATGTGAATCAAAGCTCCACTTGGGCTTGAATGGCAAATTTTCTTCCCAATATGAGTTCATAAAGTTGACGAACATGAAAATAGGCAAACATTTAAAGTAGTTAAGCCACATTTTAAGTTCCTTAAAATTTTATCCAATGCCTAAGAATTTGCAATGCTGAACAAAATCTTTAACTGGCACATTTTAACCATGGCGAAACCAATCAATAATTTCACCTAAATCTTAAAAATGGCACCTTAGGGGGCTAGGCCACTGCCAGTGCACATTTGCCTTGGTTGCACCATATGAAAACAACACCAATGTGCAAAAAGTGAAGGAATTAACAAAATTCTGCCTAAGTTAAATTCCAGACAAAATCTCCATGGGGTGCACCATCATGCCAAATCAGCCATATCAGCATAAAGAAAGGTGATGCCACATTTAACACAGTCTGCTATATAGTTGAAAAAAATAAAACCTCATTCAAAACATACACGGTGTCAAAACAATCGCCTATATATGCAGGCTTTTGGCCATTGCAATCAAAACAATACATCCTTGGTATTCGCAGCGGAGGCTTTGCTAACTTCTCATTCTTTTAAAAGGTGTATAAACAGTTTTTTGTGCCATTCTGTAGGAACTGTCAAAGTACAGCAATGCTGAAGAAGTCGTCAGCAGTGTTCAATTGTTTCCGGCAGGAATCTTCATCATTTCTGCCTTTACAGTATTCCTTCTTTGCTCCTATAAGGTTTTAGACAGAATCTACAAGCATTTAAAAGGTCGCTGCTCACTTTCAGTAGGCTGTTCTCACCATTTTCATCACTCCAAAAAACAAGGGCAGCATAGGAAAGATCTTCCATCAGAGATGGAATTGCATGAGAGTTTGATCAAGTCTTATGGACATGAGAATTAATCAAAGAATCAAGGTGGGAGTCATCTAGCTACCAAGTTGATGGAGAGAGATTATGTGCTTAGCACTACAATTCAACAACCAAAGAAATCATATTTACACATAGTCAGGTGGTTCGCAAATTAGATGCGGAATTTAAATATAGCTTTACTATTATAGCCCTTTGAGGAAATTCAAATATTAATCTTGAATATTGTGAAGCCAAATGGAACAATAACTTGTAGGGTTGTCAAAGAGCTTACAGGCATGTGATTGCTTGAGTCAAAGAAACCCACTTGGTGGCCGAATATCTTGTTCTGAAATGATTTCAATAAAGAGTTGGGTTTAACAATTATGAGACTGAATAAGGTCATGAGGCAGATAGAAGCTCAAACATCAATAAATTGGATGTTCTATATTATAAGTATCATCTACAAGGGGAAAAGATACATTAAATGGGGACATCTAATTGGAAGTTTCCTTTCCCTATTATCCGCTTGCCTCTTTGGAGCTTTGGATTCAGGAACATACTAAAAAAGTGAGGAACCCTCTTCTGCAAAAGGATTAATCCTCCTCATCATGGAACATGTTAAGGCTCTTCCACCTCTACTTTTAAGGTTCTGAAGATTGTTCCCCCTCCTCTGGGGATGGGGATGAGGATGAGCTAGGGTTTGATACTCGTGACGAGATGAACACAAACTATTGAAGAGGAATCCGACGATGAGGAGTGGCATACTGATGAAAATGATTCTAACTCCCAGAATGAGGTTGCCTCCCTCTCGATGGAAGAGAAAGATAAGAAAAAACAAAAAGAAGAAAAGGGTGAGAGAAGCTTTGGAGTCGACGGGTATGGATTTTGTTGGTAAAAACATGGCGTAGAAAGGAATTTCGATTGATGAAGATTTTGTAGGGAATGGCAATTCAATGGAGGGAGAAGATTGTAACCCCAATCTAGGTTCCGCCTACCCCCCTCCCCCTAGGGCTAGTGAGCATAAAGAGGTTTGTCCTCTTTTTCCACAATATTTGCAGGACTCTCCTTTCCTAAGCGCCGACAGAGAAGATTCGGAGGATTTGCTTGGGGCTGCCAGGGATGCTACAATTGACTAGTTCAAGATGTCAAAATGGGAATTTTAGAGATAAAGCAAATCAATATCAAAATTTGGTCGATGCAAAGCAACATTGCTTCAATCCAAAACAGAGAGGGTACCTCCAGGTTTGAGGATGAGAAGAAAATGTTGGCCATTCTGGAATATATGGCCATATATAACAATGAGTTTATCCTTCAGCTCTAAAAAGTGCTCACCATAAAACGCCATCTTAGGGCGAAGACCCCCGTGGGGGTTGACCCAAGCAGTGTGGATGAACTGCATGTAAATGTTTGTTCTGGTACACTTATTCAACTCCTGTCTAGATCAGAGGAGGTGGTGAGGGGCATCAAGAGAATACTAGAAGGGAGGGAGATGATCCATCTAAATCCCAATGGACCCAAGAAGGGCAGAAGCCTCAGTGAACCAACCATAGGCCCGACCCAAAAAAAAAGATGCAGCAATAGACTCAAAGAAATAGTATGCAAGGTAGGTGTACCTGTGGCGCCCCTTGCGAGAGTCAACAAAAACCATGAAGGCGATACAAAAACCAAACATGATCAAAGATAGCCCCAAGTCTAAAAGGGTGAGCCTTGAACTCCGCAAGAATAATATTATGAGAAATGGACTACTTGCATCTGATGATGCGTTGGAGAAGAGTTTGAACCCGCTCAACAAAAGCCCAATCATGCTCTAATAAGAAAGGCCCCCAAACCACAGACCCATAAAGAACAGTAGGTCTAATCAGAGAATTCATGAGTGTCATCTTGGATGTGGTGTCCTGGAAGTGATATCGGAAGCACTATCTCTCAAGATTAGCCAAAGACCCATACCCCTTGTTGATGCGCAGATGGAGAGCTGGCCTCAAACTGAATTGGGGACCGAAGAACTTAACCTACAAGTATGTGTAAGAGGAAGAGATCTCAACCTCCACCCCTTTAAAGAAAAAATGCAGGTGAGAAGTCTTGAGACTATTGAAAGGCATTGCCTTAGTTTTCCCCAAATTAATAGTCAACTGTCGTAAGTCACAAAAGGTCGCAAGATTGTCAAGCTGTCTCTGTAGACCCTTCAAAGAGGAAGCCAAAAGAACATCATCAGCAAAAAGAAAATAGAAATTAGAACCCGGTGGCATAGGCAACCTGTTGTAAAATCTGGATCGTCCTATAGAGAATATATGTGACTGCTGTAGTGAAATAGATTACCATTTGTGATTGTAGAATACAATTGCCTCTTTTTTTTATTGATTGATTCTACAATAACAATAGGGTATATGTATATATCGAATAGTCATGTAATGAATAGACATGACCG
>MU226400.1:13281579-13295334 GCA_018584345.1 Thuja plicata | reverse complement strand
ACTTTCTTTTCTGAATGCAATTAAAATCAGCAACCTTTGCAAGTTTATACTTCAAACGAACAACAACAAATCAGATTCAAACACTTAGTCAAATTATCAATTTAGTGTAAACTGAAATGATAACAGGTATATCCACTCTTGGGCCTACGGTAGAAGATCATTGGGGCACCTCATCAAGTCATCCTACCTTATCACTTCTATGGTTGTGTCATCTTAATTAATTCTAGCAATCTATTGATTTGATCTAAATTCCTCATATATGTTTACTTCTAATTAAAGAAGTATAACTATGAATTATCTCTAACTGTGTTGTAGGGCCTCAATCAAAGTGAAAGGAATCTCAAAAACCCACTAGTTTTGATAAAATAAATTGTAATCTACGGATACTCATAATTTGGGGACATTACAAGGGGTATCAAAACATGTTCTTGCCAACCTGAGGGGAATTATGATGAATTGATTAATCCAAGAGATAGATTTGGTCTTGATTGGACATTCCTTCCTCTTGTAGGCTAAGTAGTGAATATTACCCAAAGAGATGAATCTGGTCCTGATTGGATATTCCTACGTCTTGTGTATGCTATGTGGCTACATATATTCATATGTCTACTTCATTCATGCTCCACGTTTGCATATAGCCATATGTATGCTTCATGCTTTTATGTGTATGCTTTATGCTTTTATGTGTATGCTCCATGTTTGGTTCATAACTGATGTGTTTCTCTAAGAAAGCATCCTAATTCAGCATCGCTTGAGGACAAGCAATCTTAGGCAAGGTGGATAGTGATGTCCCCTTTTTGAAACAGGATTTAATAATAAACATATTTGCAGGATGTGTACCCTGCCCCTACGCATCCGGTTTGGATGCATCATCTGGATGCACTGTGGATGTGTACGAATGCACAACCATGTGCATCTGGATGCATCCACAAACCAGGATGCGCATCTTGGACGCATTCAAAAGCGCCCGGACGCATCTGCGGGACCAAAAGTGCAAGTCAATGAAAAAACATTAAAGAAAAAGTATTTTTTCAATTGTTTTTTTTTTGCTAGAAACCCTAAAACAGCCCTTTATGAGGCCATTCAACCTAAAAACATATCATTTTGTTTACTCTTTTGCTCTCAACTCATTTTGCCTCCATTTTGGCATTTCGAAGAGCAGGTGGTTTTCTTCGAAGGAGATTGTTCGTGAAGTGCCAGATAGCTGCCATAAAGGAGATTTAAGTGTCTAAGGTAAGCATTTAACCCATTTCTATAGTCTTTTAATGAATTTTTTAGATTTTGCTGAATTTTTTCATGTTTTTTTCCTAAATTTATTTTTTCTAGAAAAGAAGAAACAAATTTAACTCTTTGTTATAATGTTTTTGTATCTTCATTTTGCACTTGTATGCTTGCATTTATTTGGATTTTTATAACTGAAAAATTTATGTAATTTCTCATAATATCAAAAAATCAGATTGCAAGAATGGCCAGTGCAAGTAGTCAAAGTTCAATGGGTGTGGAAGGAAACCAAAGATTCAAAATTGATAAAGGATCTCTTTTACGGAGACATACCACAAGGCTTTCACAAATTTCAGGAGGTGGGGGATATAGTAAGAAGTGCAACTTTTGCAATACACAATTTAATAGCTCTTATTCTCAAGTGAAACTTCACTTTATGGGCCCTGCTAGTAAAGAGATTAGAATGTCTAAGGGTCTGAATAAAAAAGGGTTGTCTCCCGTAGAAATAGCAAGATTCATAAAAGAACATGAAGATGCTGACAAACAGGTTGCAAGAGGAAAACAAAGTGCTTATACTTCCAAAAAGAAAAAAACAATGAATTTACCCACTGATACAATACCGGCCTCCAAACATCCCTTCTTGCCTATACCCTCTAAGGAAATTGAAGATGAAGTAGAAATTCTCGCCCACAAGAGAGGTCTACTGCACCAGGCATTTAAAACGGAAGCAAGAGATATTGCGGAACAAAAAATTGCACATTGTATCTATGTCAATGGTCTTCCATTCAACTTGGTGAGATCACCATATTGGCGGGACATGGTGTCAGCAATCAATAGTGCACCTCCTGGTTTCACAAGTCCTAGGTATGAATAGGTGTGTACCACCTTATTGCAAAGAGAGAAGAATTTTGTAGAGACCTTATTGAAACCAATTAGAGATTCTTGGGTTCAATTAGTTGTTTTTATTGTTTCTGATGGATGGAAAGATTGCAAAAAAAATCAATTGATAAATGTTATTGTCGTGTCCCCCAAATAGGCAATGTTTTTTACAGCAGTTGATTGTGAAGGGGAAGTCAAAGATGCATAGTTCATTTCCAGAATCCTTATTGAGTCTATAGAGATAGTGGGTCAAGAGAATGTGGTCCAAGCAATTAAGGACAATGCGAAAAATTGTAGGGTTGCAGGTGTTTTGGTTGATGCGAGATATGAGCAGATTTTTTGGACATCGTGCACCGTACACTCCCTCGACTTGGTGATGTAAGTAATAGGCACCCAAACAGAGTGGGTGAAAGAATTATACCAAGAGGGCAAGGAGATCTAGATGTTTGTGACAAACCACCATATGTCACAAGCCATTTTCAGAACTTTCTCGAGATTGAAATTGTTGAAGGTGAATTTTATTTATTTATTTAATTTTATTTATGTCATGTTCAACATCACTATGTACATAAATTTACATAGGTGAAAGAATTATACCAAGAGGGCGAGGAGATATAGATGTTTGTGACGAACCACCATATGTCACAAGCAATTTTCAGAACTTTCTCGAGATTGGAATTGTTGAAGGTAAATTCAATTAATTTATTTAATTTTATTTATGTCATGTTCAACATCACTATGTATATAAATTTGTAATATTTTTTTGTGTTATTTACATATTTTTAATGTGTTATTGACTTCCTATTAACATGAACCTAGGTTGCTAAGACCCGGTTTGCATCTCATACAATTGATATGAGACAACTTTTGAAGGTGCGAGAGGCATTGGGTCAAATGGTTATTAGCAACCAATGGAGTATATGGAAGCAGTCAAGTCACTGATCTTGGATGACAATTGGTGGGCTCATGCGGAATATGCAATCGATTTCACCAACCCTATCATGACTATGCTTTGGTTTGCCGATACAGATGCACCATGCTTGGGGGATGTCTATGATGGCATGGGCACAATGATAGAGAAAATAAAAGTGGTAGTGCAAAGAAAAGATACTGACCGCGAAGAAACCTTTTTCAAAAAGGTGAAATCGATCATTCATCATCATTGGAACAAGATGACCACGTCATTGCACCTCCTTGCATATGTCCCATTTCCGAGGTATTATTGCAATGTTGTGCTTTCTTTGTAAGGGAGATTACCACCTTATAGAGATTCTGATAGTTTAGGCCTCTGACTGCGCAACTAAACTTAATAGGTGTTTCTTGGAAGGAATTAATACTGAATTTCAGTTGTCTGCATTGTCCAAGAGGCTGTATAAGAAGTTGTAGAAGAGTGTCTTGGCTGCTCCATTGCCATCCTAACAATGGGGGAAGATGTCATTGTTAAGTATTGATCTTTCATCACTTGATATTATTGATCTTTCTTCATTTGATAACAACACAGATCTGTTTTGACTGCAAATTTGTGACTTTATATGTATTATGCCTTGTTAGCATAATGTCAATGTCCGACAACATGGATATGATTTATTTCTAACATGATATTTTAAATTAGACATTGGATTGTACATTGGAAGCTGATATGCTTGAGAATTGTTTTAAATATTTGGAAAGAGAGTATTTGAAGACTGAATTGAAAACTTGAAACCAGAAAGAGTAATTTGCTTGTCTTACATAGTTGATAAAGTTACCAATACTATTGAGCTTTTGTTAAAAAATGTATCAATTCCTGTTTTTTAGTGGTTGATATAAGAAGGTTTTTAGATAAAGGTACTATTCTATCCATAAATTATCTTACAGGGAGAGGAATAATTTGAATGGAGATAATTAGTATTAATTATCTGAACAATATGTTTTTTATTCAGTGGTGAACAAAAATTCCTTTGTAAAAATGGAAATTTCTCCCCCTTGATTCATTTAGGGACAGAAATTTCTCTTTGACAGTCAATGAATATTTCGTTATTGAAGGCACAATCAAAATGATGACAATTCCCTTGGTTGGTGACTTAGTGAGATAAGATAAGTATAGTTTTTCAATTAGTGCAATATATATATATAAACTTAACTTGCCAGTTCGTATTCAGGTTCGGATTCGAGTTCAAGATTCGGGTTCGAAATTCGTTCAAAAAAAATTTGGGTTGGGTTCGGATTCATTTGGGTTTGTCCGTACAAAAGTATATGTTATATATATATATATATATATATATATATATATATATATATATATGCAGCAGCAAATAAGTTAATACACCACTATGCTAATATTAAAGTAGCAAAATAGCTCACAAACAAGCTAATCACCTATCAACACTCCTTGAGCAATGGCAACCAAACAAGAAAGTTTAGCATTGGAGGCAAGAAGTTTTCTTTTTCATTCACAAATGCACAAATGACATATAAAACAACCTTTGTAACATCCAATGGTATATGGTTTTACAATTGTGCCCTAAATGGTATATGGTTTTACAATTTTGCCCTAAATGGTATATTGTTATTATATGGTGCCTTAATGGTTTTGGGTATGGTATGTACTTTTGGTTAGGCGCTTAAATTAACAGTTGTTATGATAAGCCAGATGCAAAAAAAACCTAGTTACTAAAAGATGAATTGGCTAGCACAAGGAATTCTAGATAGAACTGATAATCAAATTGGGACATTAGATTTAATTATCTCCTCATATCTTACACTTGATTTATTAGATTATAAGTAATTGTTGTGGCAAGTAATTAACTACAGATTGTTTTGCAAGTGGTTGCAGGATCGACTGGCCGAAAAGGGAAAGGTATCATCGGGAAAGAGTAAGAGCATGTTCATAGTAAACGAAGAACGGATGTCGTTGACCCTCAAGCACTGTGAGTAAGGATCAACCCGGCTAGTCAGACCCCAGTTGTCATTATAGCCTAGAGCTTACGTCTAGAGTTTTTAATGTCACTTTTATTACACATAATTGTGACATTTCTTGTTCCTTGCCATTGGGACCACCCTCTCGCTTCAACACCTTTGGTCTTGGAGTCGTCTTTAGATGATTTCTATGTGGTGGTTGTTGTTAATCAACCAAGCTTAGTAATTCTAGTTGAACCTTTATATGTTATTATTCTTGTTATCTTCCATCAACCTTAGGCACCATGGGTTCTATTTTTTGATGGGACCCTATTTTGCCTTCCACTCTTCGCGGCATTTCTTTTTCCTTTCGGATTGTTCTTTTTTTTGTAAAAAGAGAGAAACGAAGAACATCTGGTGGAACACCCAGAGTGGAGGAATGCAAGGTGGCGGAGTGGGAGCTGAGTCATCCCAGCTCGCGCGGTATTAGTTAGGAACCGTCGAGTGATGTGTTTTAGGAGGGAGTCTTCTTGGAAAAAGGGGATTATGACGGGGAGAGTTGGACGTGGGTAGGAGAGCTGTGACGTGAAAAGAGTAGAGCAGACACGGTAACACAGTAGACGCCTCCACTCTACAGAAGGCATGACCGCTCCCTTCTCTTATTCCTTTAGTCTTCTTCATTCGTGCTGTGTGCTTGTGGATATGTACTCGTTTATTCATGACTCTGCATGTTGTGATAGCTTTCTTTCATTTTTTGAAAAGAACTGAATGTCGTATCTTTATCTTAATAACTCTGCATGTTGTGACGACTTTCTTTCATTATTGGAAAAGAACTGAATGTCGTATCTTTATCTTAATGACTCTGCATATTGTGACGGTTTTCTCCACTATTGGTAATGAATGTAAATGTCGTATCTTTATCGTTATGACTCTGCTTATTAGAGTCGGGTTTTCTTCCACTGTTGGTAATGAGTGTAAATGTCGTATCTTTATCATCATGACTCTGCTTATTAGAGTCGGTTTCTTCCACTGTTGGTAATAAGTTTAAATGTCGTATCCTTAATCCTTGGACTCTGCAAATAGGTGTCGGCCTTCTTTCATATATTAGGAAATGAAGATGAATGGTCGTCCTTGAGTTCGGTAATCTGCAGATAAGGAGTCGACCTTTCTTAATGTGAGGAACTTTACTTAGATGCCGTCCTCTTCTTAACTAAGTCTTGTTTCACCTTGGAGATGCGAATGGAAATAGGATGTCTTTTCTCCTTATTTCTTAATTCTGCGATTAAGTAACGACTGTTTCTTTTTACACCAGAATGCCTAAGTGCCTACTTCTTTCGACTCTGAACTTTTATTTCCTTAGAGGTGAGAAGGATTATAGCATGTCGTTCCCTCTCACACCAAACTCATCAGTAAGATGCTGCTTCTCAGAACTCTGCATAGTATCGACTGTTCTTTTCTTCCTTTAATCGAAATGAAATAAGATGTTACCAACTTCTGAACCTTGTAAGAAAGATTCACAAAATGATCACGGTTGATGTCTACTCTTTCTGTTCTTCCTTTTTGTGAAAGTTACTATTGTCTTTCCTTTCTTCGGAAGATTAGGAAATTAAGTAGTTCCTCCGATTCTGTAACATTCCTACTAGCACTTCTGTCTAGAGAGTTAGCTAGAGCAGTGAGGTTCTACACTTAGCTAGTTGTTCCTTACCACCATCTGTATACGATTGTCCTGGATCTTGGGTCAAGGACAGAAGGATAATATCTGAAAAAGGAAAACACTGATTAACATAGTAAACGGATTAGGGTGATGACTAGCTTACGTGGTAATCATGTAGGATAAAACCTTGGCCAAGGGGTGCTATCATTTGACACTAGTACCAGTCAGATAAGGAACCAGATACAAACTAGGTCAGGAGTCAACCAAGTTAGCAGAAGCTATAGGGTTGGCCGATTTTGTCTGTAGGAACCTTACACCAGTTCCGAGATTTACTATGACCATGCTCCTACTCGCGGAGGGCCGGGCCACTCAGTGGAGTGTGCAGGGTGGGATCAGTAGATCCATGGTTGGGTGGTTAAATGCCCTGATGATATCTTTTCCTTTCCTGAGTTTTCAGCGACTTTTTCCAGCTTCTTAATTCAGCTTTCCCTCAGCAACGGGATGTAATGTATGTACTCCTATACCTTGTTTATGCTCTTATGTTAAACAAGCTTGTTTTTTTATGGAAACTGGAAACTAGATTATACTTAAACTTTTCTTTTATTTGGAAGCAAGTTGATAATTTGTAAGTCGATACCTTGCTATGAAAAGATTCTATCGTATGATGATTACCTGTTTTCTTTCTCAAAAAAACAAATATATATATATTGTTGTTTTCTGTTTCTCAACTTAGTTTTCTTGTTCGAGTATTTAAATTTATAACTCGTATGTTACAACCTTTTTGGCCTTTTTAGTGGTCACTTTTAGGGTTGGAGGGTCGAATAGACCAAATTAGGCAAAAAAAACTTTTTTAAAAAGTCAAAAAAAAATGTTTTTGGACCAAATTTGACCCGGGTTTGTCCGCTGGAAATCAAATTCGCTGCAAATTCTTCCAAATTCCTCCCAGGTCCTATCAGAATTTGCAGCGAATTTTGGTGACTGGCAGAATTAGTAACGAATTTGACAGGGACCCGAATTTGTGCAGAATCGAACCCGACTTGGAGGAGTCTGGGAGCGAATCTGGTAACTTAGATTTAAACTTGAAAACAAAAATGATTTGTAGTTCTTTTTGTACGGTCTTAGTGTAAATATACTTAATCTTGAATATTGCTAAGAGTTTCTGGAGCTTATGCATATCATGTAATTAAAGTTTATATGCAAGCAGATCCAGAAACTCTTAGCAGTACGATAGGCTGTGAACCAACCACTCTCAAAGCGAATTCAAAAACAACAGCTACATTTCTTATCTACTAAACTTAAGAGCGCTCCTTTCTTGGTTGGATTCTGTTTCTTATTTCATTTACCAAACCTGTTTCTGGCATCCAAGTACTGAAATATAGAACAAATTAAATCTTCTTGCTCATACATCATAAGAAATTTAAAGACATAAGCATTTATTATATCATGTCATTAAAAGAGAAGTCAGCAAGCAATATCTGTCAAATGTCTCGGTGGCTAAAAACTTTAAAGCTCTAACATAACCATGTCAGTTAGGATTAAGTACACAAATGTAAATTAACCACATTCTTTTCTTTGTCAATTTTAAAATTTAGTTCCCTCTCTGGGTACAAACCATCCTGAAAGCAACCTTGAGCAGAATGAGTAGCAGAATCTAGAGGCAGCACAACAGCTGCCAAATTATCTGTGCTTCCCCTCTCGAATGCAGTATTTACGATGACCCAGGCCAATGAGTGTACATGGGCAGGTACAATTTCTGTTGAATGATAATTTTGCTCCTTTGCTTCTAGTAGCAGACCACATATATCTTGTGTGCTCATATTCTCAAAAAGTCCATCTGATGCAACAACAAGATAACTATCATTGCTTGATAAACGTTGCCAATCTGTAACCTCTGGTTCAGAAATCACTCCATACCTGAAAGAATTAATATAAGATGTGAAGCATTTTCATTGAGATAAATCTAACCAACTATTTGTTTCGCAATGCTCTCCATAAACATCCAACATAAATTTAACAGCATCCAAGAAAAAAAACAAGGCAAATGAAATAGAAAGTTTATGATACCTAAATGTGTATAGGAAGCAATGCTCAAAAAAATATTAAATATATGAATGCAAATATTTGACTAAACCTGAAAATGTATATACTGGTGATTCAGGAGTTTGGGCTTAACCAGCTACATGGCGTGTTCATTTCCTCTACATCTCATTATTAAAATTTCTAGATAGCATATGACATTTTCCATATAGCACTAACGAATTTCTTGTGCACCTTAATAGTCTTTCACCACATATACAATTCATAATGGAATCTGAAGAAAATGGTTGTACCTTATTATTGGATGTGCTTTTGAGTGGAAAAGGAGAAGCATTTTCACACAAATTCGATAGGAAAAACACACTGATATACCTATACCTACAATCTTATTTACATTATCAGTCTTCACAAAAAGCTGAAATTTTGAATTCATTGTCTACAAAAACATTAAGGATTTAAGATTAATCACACTTGAATTCGGAAAGAGATCACCTCATGAGGATACTCAATAAGAACAGGTAGAAGGAAAAACTACGTAATCACTAAAATCTTATTTACATTATCAGTCTTCACAAAAAAGCTGAAATTTTGAATTCATTGTCTACAAAAACATTAAGGATTTCAGATTAATCACACTTGAATTCGGAAAGAGATCACCTCAAGAGGATACTCAATAAGAACAGGTAGAAGAAAAAATAATTAACAAGCCATTTAAAAAATAAGAAAACACATGATAATGAAGCTGGCCAAGAACTTAGATTGAAGTCTTATCTACTAAACATAAAAAGAACTATAGACAACATGGCAAAAGTTTCAAGTAAATTAAAAAAGTTATTAAGACTGCTCTCCTACCCATTAATATCTTTAAAAAAAGTTGAGGTTGACCAAGGATAGGTGAGATCCAAAATAGGCTAGTACGGTGCACATGGTAGGGTGCTCATGTGGATGACTATATACTGAAGAAACAAGTAGATTTCATCACAACAAGAATAGAGGAGCATGATTGAGGTATTAAACATGATTTAAGTAGAAAATTTGTATTGAAAAAACACCTGCTAGAAACTATGCATGGTATTTGCATTGACAAAGCAAAAATGGTGGCTGAAGAAGACCACAATGTGAAGGGACACCTAAGAGAAGCCACTAAAATCACACAGCGCACTAACAATATAAAAAGAGATAGGGATGGATGATCAACAACCCATGTAGGCCCTTCATTCATAACCATAAACATATCAAATAAGGCACCAGTTCTAGCACTGATTTGGTTTTGGATTCATGGGTTCGGTTCACAGGTTCAATCAAAAAAAATTGGGGGTTGGGTTTGTTTTGGGTTCGTTCCTACAAAAACATAAGAAAATTACATATATAAGGTTTTTCTTTAAAAAGTAATACATAAATATAGTACCCCGCTCATAAGGATCAGAAGGTTAATCTTTTTGTCAATCCGAGGGTAGGGGTGGTTTGGACAACACCAAAGCTTGGACAGGTGTAAGTTAACTTCAATGGAGCCTCTAGAGGCAACCCAGGTTCTAGTGGCACAGGCTATATAGCTACGGATCATATGAGCAGAATGCTCAGCAAAAAATCTGTATTTTTGAGTGTCATGACAAACAATGATGTGGAATTCTGAGCAGACTATCTGGGTTTAAGATGTGGCATAGAATTGCAAGCAAATTGATTACATTTGGAAGGTGACTCTCTTATTACAATTTAAGTGATATTTTAAAAAGCTACTCCTGGTTGAAAGTTTAGAAATTGGCTCAATCCAATCTAGGACTTAATTGCCAAATTTGAGTAATTCAAAATCTCTCATTTATTCTGAGGGGGGAACGAGATGCTCAATGACTTGGCCAAGTTGGTAGCAGGATAGAGCATGTTTGTCTTGTCAGTAGGGGAGGGGAGGTGTTGTGGAGGGTGGTATATCTCTCTTCCCATTGCATGCAAATATGATGTGATGGGGGAATATAGATATTGAGTGCAAATGTGTGAGTCCTTGGAGGTAAGTGTGTGAATTGTCGAATGTTGATTGTGGATATCTTACCCCATGTCACTGCAATAAACATATTTTGACCCCTTAATTGGGATCCTTTGATGTTCGGCTCGATTGGGTGACAGGTCTTTGAAGTTGGAGGATTATATTCCACGATTTTTGCGAAGGGTCTAAGTTGGTTGATTCCCTAGCCAACTCAGTGAGTGGAAAGCTTTCTCTATTGACACAACTTGGGGTGGCGGGATAATAACGAGAACAAGGAGTAGAAATCAAACAATATTAGAAAACAAAATTAAGGATTCACAGAGCCAAAATCCAAAAAAAGCATGCATAACTGAGGAAATCCCAGAAACAAAGGACTTGGGTAAGCAGCCCACACAAAAAGAAGAAAAGACAAGTGCACTATCAATTACAACTTTGCCAGTGCAATCGCAAAATCGGGGGGAGGCAGAAAATTTAAATATGAAAGAAGCCATGGAAGTCCATCCCATGGAACATTTGATCGACAATACACCAAACCAGGTATTGGGAAAAAATGTAGAGGAGTTTGCACAAATCTAGATTGGAAAATTGAATGTGGAGAGTATCAGTCAACAGGAAGCATCTCCAACAATGGAAAATTCTGAATTTGAATTGTCAAAAGGAGAAACAGAGGATGTTGAAGAGGATCAGTTGGATGAATTGGATGTCTTGGAACCTCGTTGCATTAGCCAAACAGCAGGAAAAACCCTTAATTGTGGAATATATAGAAAGGGCAAAAGAAGGAAGACGGATAAACAAAAGAGGGAAGAGGAGGCATTCAAAAGGGATCAATCTTCTATTAAAACCTATCTATTAAGATCAACCACCAAGGGAGGAAACCCCTCCCTTGGGAAACAATGAAGATCCTCATGTGGAATGTCAAGGGACTGAACACCCTGTACCAATTGACATTGTGCTAATTCAAGAATCTAAATTAAACAACAAGGAAGCACAACAATTTGTCAAACATTGCAAGTATTGGGAAGGCCGATTTGTGGAGGCCAATGGAGCCTCAAGAGGTATGGGGATTCTCTGGCAGCCAAGACAGTTACACTGTGATTTTGTAAATTCATCTAATTTCTGGCAAATGGCAAATGCTAAAAGCTTAAAAACAACTCTTAATTTTACAGTAATCAATGTTTATGGTCCAGTTAAAACACAAGATAAAAACAAACTAGGAAAGAGTTAACCAATATCATCTCATCAATACAAAGCAATATCATTTTAGGCGGAGATTTTAACATTATTCTGAATCTAACAGAGAAATATGGGGGGAATTGGACGTGTCACTATAATGTCCCCTATTGGGACTTTACTTGATTTACCCTAAAATTCCCAACTAGGGTCAAGGTTGTGCTTGGAAATAATAATTAACTTAGTCTTTAGAATGTTCCCTACTAGGAGACTGCCAATTCGCAAAGATAAACACAAATCACTACATATTAAATAAAGAAACAATCACTGGTCCATAATACATGCTTAAGCCCTAATTCCTTATTTCTCTCCTAATCAATAACCTTAAGAAGGATGGGGAATTAATTGTCCGTGGGCACTTGGCAACCAATCTACAAGTAGGCTCCCTCAAGGTTTCTAGAACACATATAGCATACCTAATTTGGGACATCTCCCTCAAGGATTCGTGATATATGTCCTTACCCCATTTTGGGAGTTTCCTCCTACATTGCGAAGTTTTACTCCATCTCTCCATAACAAAACCAATCTGTCCTCTTAACAGTATTCACGAGTGATTAAGGAACAGGCTATGTACACATTATTATCTTATGTATAAAACATAACTGATATATATTTCTGATTTCATTATTATTAACATATATAGATATAGATATATATAGATTCTTATATATATATATATATATATATATATATAAGACCATATAATGGTCCTTTATCCCCAATAGAATTCAGATATAATATTCTGTAATCAGTAATAACACCGACAATACATATGATACATTTCCTTTCTCCTCTTCCTTCTGAAGAGTATCAAATATATTTGTATCTTATAGTTCTGATCTAAATCTGCACTGTATCTCCTCTATTCTCCTTCCTCCATTTCATTTTATCCTTCTTCTCATTTATATCTTTTGAGAGGAAGGGTCACATGTCTTCACCATTTCTGCCCATCGCAATGGTCACACCCTTTCACAATTACCACCCTTAAAGGGTCACAACCCTTAAACTTTTGAAAGTCACTTCCTTTCTTCACTTTCCTTTCTTCTTCTCTTAATCCTTCCTTAATTCTTCCATAATTCTTAGGCTCCACACTCCCTTCCTCGTTCCTCTCCTCCTCAAATGAAGTTCTCTTCACTCCCTTTTATACCTCTCAAATGAGGGAGACACAACTTTTCCATTCATGCATTTTGACCATTTGTTTAACTTAACTAATATTTTATTAATTTTAATTTTATTCTTTTATATTTTTAATTTAATTATTATTGTTTATTATTTAATCCTATTTCAAGAAGAGGACATGATAGTCACACAAGTCCAAAAGGACTTTCAAAACTTTGTACAAAATAACAAATTATTAGATTGCCAGCCAGCCAAAGGCAATTATACATGAAACCATAGATCAACTTATCGTAGACTTATCGGCGATAAGTGAACTTATCGCGATAAGTTCTGCTCTGCGATAAGTTACATAACTTTCGCGCCAACTTCTCGCGCAGAGAAGTTGGCAACTTATCGCAGAGAATATCGGCGATAAGTTCTGAACTTATCGCGATATTTCAAAAACTTATCGGCCGCAGTCCTCTTATAGGGATTGACGGCCCAGAAAAGGGCAAAAACACTTTTTTTGTTTGCCAATGCCATTTTACAGAGAAGAAAAAGGGTTTGGTGGAGAAAAAAGTTGATTTGCAGCGCTGGAGATCGATTTTTTGTGGATTTGGAGTGGATTCGAAGAGATTTTTCAAACAAATTCGAATTCACAAGTTTTCAAAAATCTTTTTCTTTTTATTTTTAAATTGTTTTGTCTTGTCATAGTTGCATATAAGTTTATAAAAACTCTAGAATACCATTTCCAATGTACTCTAACTGATTTTAGAGTGTA
>MU226400.1:13254939-13268800 GCA_018584345.1 Thuja plicata | reverse complement strand
TTCTTTGAAAGGTGCCAAGTGATTGGAATTTCTGAATATTGTTATTGGTACTGTTATTGTTCATTGTATTTCATTGCATATTGGCATTGTTATATCAATTGTACCTTGTGGATTTGTTGCTCAACAATTATCCCTATTAGCATTTTACATTATAACAGCACAAAACAGTTGCATGCCAAGTGTTTGACGAAATCACTCAGTCCAGCATTAGATGTTTTAGTGGCCTTTATAGTAAGGGTCATTACATCTCATCCGAGGTTCTCGCGACATTCATCGTTTAGTGGGAGCAATTGTAGAAACTTTGACTACAATGCTTCCTCGCAGAGATTTCGTGGTTGGGTTTGCTGAGAGGGTTACCAGAGACCCTGCCCAATCATCTGTTCGGGGTCAGAGATTCGAGCTACCTCCTGATTCTCGAGTTGTTAGTGATGAGCCATTGACCGAGATCGGAGCCTTTTCCCATAACTACACAGTGAGGAGTGCTCATCATTTTTCTTTTGATCCGCATGTAGAGGACTTGGTTATACGTCGATGTGGATTGGCTCCAGGATTATACCATTCTTTATGGGATGTGTATACTACTTGCAGTGTCAGTACATCCATGGTAGTTTAGCGGAGGATGGATATCGTGGTTGTGACACAGGCACCCTTGGGAGTCCTTATCTCCGTAGTACAGTTGGATTACCCCCATGGGGAACTAGTAGAGTGTAAAAGGAGATTTGGCGTAGCAGATGCTTTCAAATATCCTTACCTCCTTACGATGGATGGATGTGAGTTTCGTTTATACTGGGATCCAGGTAATGACAGGGTTAGCACTACAGGTTGGATAGGTCCCATTGGATGGCTTCACCATTGTTAGCATGGTGACAGTGTGATCAGATTAGCGCAGCAAAGGTCTATGATTATTCTTCTTAGCAAGCTCCTATTCAGGAATTGGGATCCAGGCATATTTCGTTGGACACTCTTTAGTGTGTTGTGGGATCCTTCATGTGCATCGGGGTTCCAAGTTGGGTTCATTGGGGAGTATTGTAGTGGGTACATGATTTGGATTACTTGCAGCTTCAATTTCGATCCTCATGTACATGTTTTGTTTCAGATGCACATTTTCAGTGCACAGAGATTGGACAAATGGATTATTGTTCGGTTTTGTACAGTTGTGGTTATTCTGGTGCTTTAGCAGTGTTGTTGTAGTGTGGGACATTTCACAGTTTTCATTTCAACCTTCGGTGTGGTGGAGTTTCTTTGCAGTCATGATTGCTTGGGGACAAGCAATTTCAAGGAGAGTGGACTGTTATGTCCCCATTTTCATGAGCATTAGAGTTTGAGATTAGCCTATTATTGTGTCCCTCGTAGGCTAATTATTGTGGATAGAGGGTCTTCTGAGGTAGAGGTTTGGTTAATAGAGGTTCTTGTCTTCTCCAGAATTCAATATGTTCCAATTTGGTCTTTGTTTTGCTCAGATTGGACTTTGTATGAGCTTAGTTTCGTATACTTACTAGTAATAGTATGTCTGAGGTTGATAGAGATGGGCCCTTTCTATTTTTAGCAAGGCAGTCATACGGACAGAGGATGTTGTGGTTGACTCCCTGGTTTAGACGGCTCGTCAAAATAATGAGTATTTAATGAGATTAATATTTTAATGGCCTTTAATGGTGTTTATTTATTTAAGTTATATTATAAAGTTATAAATTGACTTTATAATAAAGTGGGGGCCATGTTGAGGGTAATGAGTAATTAATACTCATTGATTTAAAGTAAGCTTTATTAATGATCTATTATAAAATCAACTCATTATTATAAAAGCAAAATATCAAAATCATTAAAGAGCCTTGCTAATGAAGATTCATGGGGAAATATTATAAAAGAGCCTTGGAGAGAAATCAAAAGGGATTCTTGTGCATTTGATTTCGGTAAATTGTGTTGTTGTTTGAGAGCCAAGGGTTTTCAGATTTCAAGGGTATGAAGAATTGAAAATTCTTTCAGATTTTCAAGCACTTTGAACTGGTGAAACTATCCAGCAAATTTTGCCATTGGTGCTTTCAATCAGAGGTCACAATTGTATATGATTGGATCGAATTCGTGTTAAGGGTTTCAACGCTTCAAATTCAGAGAATTGCTACAGCTTAGACGGGTGTAGATCTTACATTGCAGCAATCCATTGTTGGCTGCGATTCATCTACAGAAAGCAGCGGTTTTTATTTTGGGCAGCGTTAATCGCAATAGGGGTTGTGTTATTGTTTAGGGGGCACATGAATGATTAATGAAGGCTCATTTACATTTGTAAGGGACAGCGATTTAATACCAGCATCTATATCAGAGATCCATCATTCACGAAGCTGCAATTTCAACAAATAAATTCATGGCTTGTCATTTCCCATAAAAACCAGGTTCTTTGATGTATTTTGCATTATTATATCAATCGGCATATGGTGTTGCTGTAGATGCACATTTTATATCAGATTTTGTAATTGCCATTTGGACTGTGAGGCATAACAACTTATACTTGGTTTAGCATATAAATGAAAGCAATATGGATTGCATGACATTTGTTTGTCAAAAAGCTTAATTGTTGTAAGTGACTAATTTGCATAAAGATTTGCATTTGGGAATTGAAAGGATGTGTGCCAAGTGTTTGTAAAAATATCCATTGGCTGTAGGTGCACATTTTACATGTAGAAAGCATATGTATGCATTTGAAAAGACCAAAGGAAGTTGCATTTGCACCTAGTTTCTTGCTAAGACATTGTAGTGTTAATGTGCAAGCATTTGAACATCATTTGAAACCATTTAAAGCAATCAAAAGTCAATCTGAAAACTAACAACAAATTAGAGGTTTCATGACAAGTGTTTGACAATATTCCTTGAGCCTTAAATCAGCAAGTTAAGGGAAGCTTAGCAAGGGATATTACAAACATAAGAACTTTACTCCATACATACCTGAAATCATCACTGATGAAGATAACAAATTCTTAATGAGACCAACTACCATGGAGGAAATTAATAAAGCCACCTTTGAATTGCATCCGAATAAAGCACCCAGACTAGACGACTTCACAGTAATGGTTTTTCAGGAAGGTTGATATGTCATGGGTAGAGATATATTGTTTATGGTTGAAGAATCAAGGAAGAAACCTACTATACTTAAATACTCACACCACAAATAGTATTAATCCCCAAAACATCAAAGTAAATCTTTTTCAGATTATAGACTAATATGTCTATGTAATACAATCTATAAGATCATAGAAAGTCATGGCAAATCGATTAAAAATGCTACTCCCAAAACTCATATGAGAAGAACGCAGTGTCTTTGTTCTAGGTAGGAACATTATAGACAGAAGCATAATAGCCCACAAAATAATGCATTCAATTCAAAAAACAAATTTAAAAGGAATGCTTCTTAAGCTAGACATAAGCAAAGCCTACGATAGGGTCAACTGGAGATTCCTTATTCAAATCATGGAAAAATTCAGGTTTTGTTCACAATGGATAAAATGGGACTATAGTTGTATATCAATTATCAACACCACAATACTCTATCATCATAAATGGCTCCCCCAATGGTTTCTTTCAAGGCGCTTAAGGATTGCGACAAGGAGATCCACTCTCCCCATTTGTATTTGTCATCATGGTTGATGCTATGGGCAAAGAAATCACAAAATTTAAATAACAAAATGAGCTTGAAAGAATTAGGATAATACAGGAATTGCCCCCCTTCTCCCATCTAATGTTTATGGACAACGCTCTACTATATGGAGCATTAACCATATCAGAGGCAAGAAAGATTAAACGGGTAATAAGAAAACATGCAGACAATTCAGGCCAAATCATAAATCCAACAAAATCAAACATATTTTTCTTCAATACATCTAAAAGAATCCGAAGAGCAATAAAAGCAAAACAAGGATATAATGAGGAACAATTGCCATTGAAATATTTGGGAATCCCACTCTTCATTGGAGCAAACAAAGGGGACTTATAGAACCTGGCACAAGACAAGTGCAGCAAGAAAATGAAACAATGGAAAGGCAAATGGTTGTCCTTATCCGTGCGCATTACAATGCTGAAATCAGTTATAGCAGCCTTACCCATATATATGCTCTCATGTCTCGAACTACCGAAAAACATAAAGCAGAAACTAATATCCACAAAGAGGAAATTCATGTGGCAAGGATCGAATGAGCAGAAAAGAATACCATTAATATCTTGGAAAAAAATTACGCAAGACAAAACACAAGGAGGCGCTAACATCAAATACCTTGAATTGCAAAATTTAGCATTAGGGGCAAAATTATCATGGGGTATATACAACATCTGAATGCCCTATGGAGTAAACTACGTTTGAAATACCTTAATTCATAGGAACAGGATTCGTAATTAGGGATGAATATTGAAATCTCAAGTGGGTAGGATCAATCAAATTACCACAAGGTACTAATAAATTAATAATGATGCCAAATATGCATTATCATTCGGATTACAAACATGCATTGATAAATCACTTCATAACCTAGACATAGAGGGAGATTCATAGATCCTAACTATCGCAGTATTTAAAAAACAGTCCCCAAGTTAGAAAGCATCTAGTCAAATTGATAGAATCACTCTCTTATTAACACAAATCCCAAATTTTGCTTTAGTCCACACACCACGAAGCAAATAAAATTGCAAATGCATTAGCAAACAAAGCCATCGATCAAGAGCAATTATCGGTCATTTCAAATAGGGAAAAGGACTAGTCGGGACAATCTTTTGCAGAAAAAACAGATTCCCCTCTGCTAACACATCGAATATGAAATCCTTATCAAATTTTCAAACACTCCAAGTATGAAAAACAAACACCCTCATATATATTCTCTACAAATAAATCTTAAGCGTATCTCGAGAACGTTAATTCACATTATAAACTTGTTGCAAAACACACAATTTAATACCATTGACCAGACCACAAACATCATCACAAAACATAAATTCATGTTGGTGTTTACATTAGCATCCCAAGTTCGCGCGGCATCTCAACAATATGGTCTTCAACTCATGAGGGAACGTAGAGATATCACCTATTCCTTATACCATTTTATCTTGGGCTCACGCAAACAAAATAAAGTCACCACTAAATGTCACGAGGGTTTACAGGGTATACATCTCTTCTTATAGCATTTTGTCCCGCAAACCCTCAAAAAGTCCTTACCGGTGAGGGAAGGCACGTTGATGTTAGCTTTTATCTCCCTTTTATCCTGCAACCCCTCAGCTTGAAATTTGAAACCGCCAATGTACTCGAGGGAGTGCGGGGTGTACCTCCTCTATTTCATTTTAAATACCTCAACATCTCGCAGTATCATACACCCTTCTCTTAAATTTGGTGAGGGAAAGCGGGGCTAGCATATCTTTCCCTTCATTCATGCCTCGGAGTCCTGTCCTACTTATCTTCAAAATAGCTAACACCTCAAGGGAGCGTGGGGTGGCATTTCCCTCCACTTCTCCCTCAATCCCGTCTTACCGTGACCCAATTCTTGAAAACAACAAATTGCCTGGCTCTATTCCGGATTTAACTTACAATAGTTTTATTTATTTTGAAATTGCAATACAAATAGCAATTAAATTTAAAGTAACTACAGCAAACCATAAATTGCTTAACTCTAATAATTCTCTTATTGAATTTGAAATGCAAATTACCAATGCTCATTTGTAACGCTAGGGAAAAGGACCGATACAAAAACATAATTCGTAAAAAAACCTGATTATTCTCCTTCAAAACTGATTCAATGCTATCCACTACAGGCTGCGGTTAAGAACAAGTCAACGGCTGCTGGTGATAGATACTCACGCCAAAGAACAAACCATTGATAATTTCCAGGTAATGGCGTCTAGCAATTTCCAAATGAATCCTCCTGCCTGTGGCGTCAAACCTTACACTATTTCCTTCTAACAATCTTCAATGTTGATAAAAAAATATCACACAATTCATTGGAACTGAATTCCAATTCAAAGTGGCATAAAACTGAAATGAATTCACAATTCATTAAGCAAACTCTCAAACCCTTGTCTCCCTTCGAAAACTCCAGGCAATTTCATAAGAAGTCCAAATGATCAAAACTAAAAGATAATAACATGAATGCATTGCCTTTCACAAAGCATTGCTTTTATAATAAAAAAGTCTCTCACACACTTTCACTTAAAACACTTTTTTTACTTAGGCATATATTGAGTAATATAATTTATTAACTCATTTGGCTCCAAAAATGACCTTTTCATCAATATCATGAAATTATGACATGCAAGGTCTCTGTTTCTTGTGCCCAAGATTTTAAACTTTCCATCCTAATTCCAACGAGCTATCACACTAAGGCTCCCAACATATAATACCAACAATAATGGCAACCTTATCAAATTTAATTAAATAATAATAATAATCCACCCGTCTTGTGAAAACAACTGAAGAAGCATCAGAATCAAAATTTGTCTGCACTGGTGTGATCCTGATGATAAAAGATGATGAACGAACCTGACGAGGTGACTTACTAAAAATAGACGCTCTCTCCAAGATTCTTGGAGCCCAAACCGAAAGCCAGAAATGAAAACTGAGAGCATCATTCAACTCCTGTAACTCATCTGAGCTCATTGGAACTATCCATTGACTTACTATAAATAGTAAGTTCACACCAATGACCCTCTAAACATCTCGCCAGACCACGAGGATCGCAATAATGACCTCGCACCAACAATTCAATGACCTGCTAAAAATGGGGATATTACACCCACGTTCCCTCGGCCAATCTCATTACTTGGTCACTCACCACAAGGGGATGCAGGGTACAATTTTTCAATATTATTTTTTATCTCTCGCAGTCCTGCATGCATCAACACCGTGAGACCAAATTGCAAGGGAATAAGGGACCTCTTTCTCTGTTACATAATATGTTAACTTGTGAACAGAGTCCTGCAATCACCCATTCACCCGGTGAATACAGAAAACGAATCACTTACTAATTTCAATTTTGCACGTGGTTTATTGCACACTTAAGTTAGAGCGTTTGAGGGTGTTGGCTAATAATTTTGTAAGTCACTTTGACAACTTTCAAAATTGTGACTTTAGGCAATGTTTAAATGAGATTTTTGTCTCCTCTCAGCAATAGGGGAGGCTCCCTTCTTACCGTAGGTGCCTCAACAAGAACTTACTAATATTCACAATTAAGGACGGTACTCACTATCAATTCCTCTTCTTTCAAGAATGATTTACAGATATTTCCAAATCTCCTAAATAAAATTACACCAAAAAGAGTTTATTGCTATGGTAATATCGATAGCCTTCTAGTTGACGTAAGAGCAACCAAGAGTATAACAATTTTCTTCCTAATGAAACAGTTATAGAAACCCAAAGTTTCCTACACTTGTTTCTAAGAGATAAACTATCAATTTTAGTATACAATAAAGCTCAAAGTATTTAACTGTATACCTTCTAAAGTTTACAAAGATACCTAAAACAGAGGCACAAAGTCACTCGTTTCTTCGTATTTGAAAGCCACTATAAACTATCTTAACTAGCTACTAATGTAACACAAAGTCTACAAGAGTATGCAAATCAAGGACTTGTGAAATTATGACAGTAGGAATAATACTATTCAATGAACTCAGATTTAATCATTCATGCAACATAAGAATACATAAACAACTCACAAGCTCTCCAACAAAAAGTTTGAACTAACTTGCTTCTTTTATTCACTTTGAAACTATTTGCACAATGAAACACAAGGTTTTCACCTTACAAGAATTTCAGCATAGTCTACCCTCACAAAAACAAAAGAACCTCTTTACAATGAAGCTCACTCCTATATATATAGGTGAGGAGCTGGGAGAAAAAGATGGGGGAAACCCAACAAACTTTGACCTGTTCTATAACTAGCTTTGGCTTATTGAAACTACAAGTCCTAATGTTTGACTTGCACTTTGATTACATGTAATAACTTTACAAGTGAAAAGGTCACTTACAATTATAACTTGATTTTCAGTTACATGTAATTTGTCGAAAAGAAATTACAAGTGCATAATTGAAAACTATTCTAAGTGTCTGACAAGACACGATTCTATTTACATCATCCTTTGTCACATTCCTTATGCTACTACAGGATGCTCCATGATTGAGGTACTTAGATTTGGTTGAAGCATCTTGAACTGGAACAGGAACCTGCATCCTTGATTGTTCTGCATCATAATGGTCGTTACTGGGAAAGCATCTTTTCAATGTTTCATGACCATTTCGGTCTTGAAAGCATTCTATACTCTCAATCATTCCATCACTTATCCCTCTCTTTGTTGGCTATATCATGTTATCGTTCTTGCTTCGTGTCATTCTTTAGTCACCGGAGAAGCCATAACACAATCTTTCAAGCTAAAACTTTGCAGATATGAAGCTATGCATGTGAAGAACAAGAACAGAGAGGTTTTGAATAGGCAAATTTGAAGGAAAAAGGACATAATTGGTTTTCAAAATGAAGTCAATGAAGAATTTTGGGATTTTTTATGGGCACTGCGGGTAGATAGAATATACGCATTTGAACTCAAAAATGGGAAGTTCAAGTGGCAAATGCATATACATATCATGGAGAATAACTTTTACTTGTAATCAGGGTTTAGAAACACGATTACATGTATATTGGAGAGGAGCTTTATATGCATTCGGGTTTAAAATCTCGACTACAAGCAGGGCAAAAACTTTATGTAATGTCCCCAATTAGATTTAGGCCAGTTATAACCATAATCATCCCATTTTAATACACTTATGGTTTAAGTTGAATTGGCCAAGGTATGTTGATTCAAAACTAAGTCATTCCATAATTCAAAGTAAGGAAAATTATACATTCACCAAACATATTAAGCAATCTTATTATTTATGATCATTAATGTCCATACTACCCTTATTACCATTCAGTCCAAGAAGAAGAAGATTAGGGCGTAACCAAGTTGCTTAGATACCAATCACAATGGGTTCCCTCAAAGTTTACAGATCCAAGCCCTTCCCCTATCTTGGGACTATGCCCGCAAGGCGCTCAGGATCGCTAATCCCTACCCTATCTTGGGAATCAACCTATTGGCTGGATTTAGACAGGCCTCTCCTTGGAAACACTTCAGTCCCTTCCTCTTCCGGTACTAAATAGTAACGAATCTGAACACGGACATATATGATTAATATCTCATGTATTACCCTATATGTATACATATCATTCTGATTTTATTATTATTAACTTACATATAATATAATATTAATATATATGTTTATGCATTTATGATCTTACTATAAATATCCTTTGTACTATATATATATATATATATATATATATATATATATATATATATAATACAGTATAAATAATTTTGATGTCATCATTATATATGATGTATATATAATCTATATAGAATTCAGATATAATATTCTGTTAGTCAATACTTTCCATAGCTACGTCACAGCATATTTGCTATCACACTATGCTTGCAACATAGTCACTGACTCATTTAGAGTACCCATTATTTTTATACCATTATCTTATTCTTCCTTTACTCTTCCTTATGAAGAGTAACAATTATACTCTTATATTCCTTTTTTTTTTATGATCCTCTAAATCGATGCTCTGCTGAAGTGAGATCGAACCTCATAATATATCCTTCAAGACTGAAAGGTACCGTCTTTTGGAAACGTCTTTTGGACTTTAAAAGACATCGGTTTATTAACATAATTTGTACCCTTCTAATGTTGGTGCTTAATTATATTAAATCGCATCTTTTAGTCAAAACTCTATATCGCTGTTCCAAATATAACCTGTTCTTAGGAAATAATTCTTTTCAACATACACGGCATGCTTTCTGACTATTACTTGCTCCATCGTAAGATATCAAAGATACAAATATTGCCAATGATTTTCATCAATAACACCGCACTATATTTTCCACTGATTTAATGACTTTAATTGATTTGCTATCGCTAAACCTCATCCTTATAGTTGACACCATAGTCGCATGAGCCCCTCTTTTTGTATCAGCTGCCAATCTTAATCTTACATTATGTTTATAAAGCACCGTCATACTAATCATAAGGGTTAGTCATAACATCGATCATTACTATATCCATTCTAATCATCAAATGAATATTCCACCAATCGTTGATAGCTTTGTTGATGTATATTTCCGTTATCATCGATGGCCTTTGTCATTGTTTCCAATTTAGTGTCACTTATATCTTCTTCATACGATTGTAATTATTATGGTTTGTTGGATAATCATGTTGGTTTTGTGTGATCGATAGTCATCATTATTTATTGGTAGGCTATCAATTTCCATTTGAACTATCGTCGTTGTGGACGCTTAGGAATATACGGTAATTGTCATGATCCGTAATTGATATATATAATATAATTTTATATTTCACACATAATTCATTCAAGATATACATTATTAGAATATGAATATATAATTAATTCCTTATTTCGTATATAAGAATACATTAGTCAATAATATAAATCAATTTTATAAATAAATAATTATATTAGTAAATATATATAATACCAAATAACTATGTTAAGGATGTAATGGATACATATTTCCAATATACAATTCCATAGGAATCTTGATGATGCTTAATCGACTTCATATAGTCTAAAAGGAACATTAAAACCATAGCAAGGTGGTCAGCATAATACGTATTTTAAATGGTGCTCGATCAGAAGATGTTAATATCCATTTGGCATAATAAGTTTATGCAATGATTAGTATGTGGCAGCAATAACAAACAAATAAAGGAGGCAATAAATAAATAGTTAAAAATATTAATTGTATGAGTTTTCTTGGAGGGTGCGATTGATATATTGTTTCCATTAACAAAGGTTAATTAAATAAATAAAGGCCAGTTCCCTTGTAAGAGTCGCCTCTCTTGAGAAGGCACATTAGTTGGGAAATGACATGTCTTTTAGAGAGAATCATATCCGTGGAAGATATATAAGAAGATGGGAAACGACTTGACATATATAATACCTTCAACACTTATGCTCACAGGATAGACCAGTCAGGGACTATCGAAAGATCAATAAAGAAATTATTATTTATATTTGGTATTCAGAAAGGAATACATATCAACAGTGCTCGTTAAAAGAGAATGCATATTAGGACAGGCAAGTATTTTGTGACAGCATACTGATATGCTGTAACTTATCTATGAATCAGTACTCAATTACAGAATATTATATCTATTAGGAATAAGGAGCCAGTGAAGGGGCCAGTATATATATATATATATGATCATAAGATTATAATTATATATATTTATATCTTCATGTTATATTATATATATATATATATATATAAATATATATAATGAATCAGAAATATATATGTATGAATATATACAATATTTATATATGTAATAATGATAATCAGAAAGTCTCTATTTTTTGAGGCATCTGTTAATAATAACTAATCAGAAACATTTATAATATATTAAATGTATACATATGTAATATACACACACATATATATACACTGATAAATGATCAGAACTATATATATGTGTGTATATATATGTTATATTTCAGATGTGAATATATATATATATATATATATATATAGAGGAATCAGAGATTATATAGTCTATTATATGTTAATAAGGATGATATCAGAATCATAAATTCATATATATTTATACACTCAGTCCTATTACTATTCTAATCTAAGAGAGAAGATGTAATGTTACCAAGGAGGGGCTTCTATAAATCCAAGCAATGGATCTTTGTCCCAAGATAGGGTAGGGGTCAGCGTTCCGTAAGCCTTTGTGATACGGACTTGGGCCTGTGAACTTTGAGGGAATCCATTAATAGTGGTATCTAGGCAACTTGGTTAACACCTACTCCTTCTGTCTTGAGTCGGAATAGTAAAAAGGTTGGACATGAGCATTAAAGATAGCTTAAATCTAATGAGATAAATGATTGATCCTATCAAGGAACATTACAATCCAAACCCTAATTGAGAAATTTAGGATAAATCAATTAAGGTCCCAACATGGACATTACAGTAATCATTCTCTCTTAAAGATTCCTCATTCATCGATTGTTTCATAGAATCATATATATATAACATTGATTAATTATCATTGACTAAGAAATTCTCATTGATTTATAATATTGATTTACTTTACTTGTTTTATTTTATTTTTCTATTTAAATATTGTTATTATTCTATTAATTTCTCTTTTTTAATTATTATTTATTTAATAACATTATATTATTTAATTATTATTTCTTATTAAATCCTATCTCAGAAAGGGGACATCACACTTTAACTTTTGCTTGAGAAATGAACTTGTAATCGGGATTCAGAATCGCGATTACAAGCTGGGAAGAACATATTCATACGAAGAACCTAACTTGGGAAGATCATTAGCTTGCACTAATCACATGAGAATCTGAAATGGGAAGAATTTCAGCATCTTCAACTTGCAAAATGAAATTGCAACATTTAGGAGAAGAACGAGCTTGATATAGCTTACAAGTGAGGGGAAGAGCCTTTTTGTTGCATCTTGCTGCTTGCATATGGGGGTAAGAACCTAACTTGGGAAGATCATTAACTTGCACTAATCACATGAGAATCTGAAATGGGAAGAACTTCAGCATCTTCAACTTGCAAAATGAAATTGCAACATTTAGGAGAAGAACGAGCTTGATATAGCTTACAAGTGAGGGGAAGAGCCTTTTTGTTGCATCTTGCATATGGGGGAAAGAACTTTGTGTAATCATTTGAGATTTGCCAAATCTCTCTTGAAACCCGAAAATGGAAGATCGCATTGGAAGTTTGGAAATCCAACCCAAAGCACACTTACTTGCTATCTACTTACGAGAAAACCCATTTTTTACTACTGTCAAGAGACATTTGACTTTTGCCATGATAATGTTCAAAACTTAAAAGAACATTGCGATGATGACATCTTGTGCCCTTTTGACTGCATATGACATGAATCTTTGTGAATCCCTTGTAGCTGCTCACTATTTCTAATCCTTGGTCTGCACTCTTGCTTTTGATAGCTGCTCCATCATGATTGGTTGTTAATCTCAGGTCTACAACTTCTATTCTAGCTTCCATAACAAAAAATTTATTTGTTTTATAACAGGTGCAATGAAACCCCTTGCAATCATATTTTTGAAGGCATTCTGCAAGTGTAACAGGTCTACAGCTTAACTAATATTGCAGTTGGCTTCTTAGCAAGCTCATCTTGAGCTATATCCATGAAGTGAGCAGGGAAATTACCCTGATCAAGGAGAATTGCATACCATGAGTCAATCACTATGCATACCATGAGTTTGGGTGCCCCTGCTAGATATAGCAACTCCTCAACAATGATTTACTATAAATAGCAAGTCTCTGAACAACTGGTCCAATCAACTATACTAAATCTCAACACTGCCACCAAGCTGTTCAGGCACCCTACTAAAGATAGAAACCCCAACTTTCTTGAAATAGACACTTACTATAAATAGTAAGAGTGTCAAACTGATCCAAACGAAGAGCAATCCTGAACATCCCAGAGCTCTGGAATCATAAAGCCTGACAACTGCCACCTGAAAACCTCCGTAATACTAAGTTGCCGGTTCGGATTCTGGTTCGTATGCGGGTTCAAGATTCGGGTTCGAAATTCGTCCAAAATTTTTTTGGGCTGGGTTCGATTCATTTTGGGTTCGTCCGTACAAGCTTTATATATATATATATATATATATATATAAAACAAATTAAATTAATATTCAGTACATTAAAAACTAAATTTTTTACTTATAAATTAAACAATATTAAATTCTAAATACATATAATATCATACTTATTAATAATA
>MU226400.1:13238296-13254150 GCA_018584345.1 Thuja plicata | reverse complement strand
CGTTTTAACGCATTTGGGACGAATTTAACAGTCAAAACACGAATGTGATACGAATTCGAATCGAATTCGAATGTTGAACGAATCGAATGCCGAATGTCGGGTTGCCAGAGCGAATATGGTAACTTAGCCGTAATACCCAAACTGGACCCTCTGATCCACCATACTAGCCTACGAGGGTCAAATAAGAGGCTAATCCCTCAAATTCAGATGCTTGTGAAAAATGGGGACATTACAATCCATCAGAAAATTGAACTCAAACTTCTAGTTCTATCAACATTTACCAATAAAGGACTGAGATTTCAAGTGATTATCAGTGCAAATACTCAGATTTTAAGAGTCCACCAGCAAGTTAAAGTCTGATTTTGATCATCGTAGATGATTTCAAGGCCTGCAATGAAGAAGAGTCATCATAAGGCTTGAAATTTTATATTTTGCTGCTATATACTATGATTTTCAGAGTCACCTAACTCTGTATCAGACTTTATTATTTATATCACAGTCCCCTTCTTTGTTAATATCAGATTGAAATTGAATTTGTAAGAGTGCTAGGGCATTTAGGATTGAAATTTGATCAAATTTCCAATATTTTTCATATCATTGTGTGTCCTAGATTGACTAGGTTTTTAGCAGGAGTCTGAATCATACATCAACACATGACAACCTTAGGTCTTAATTTAATTTTTAAATAATCAAATCAAAAATATAATAAGGGTTGGTGTTGCGGGATAAAAAATGGAGAAAGATGGAGAAAGACTCAACAAGATCGATGGAAGAGCAAGATCAACATATTCTAGAAGATGCCAAGGAAAGATATTACAACATAAAGGATTTCAAGATGAAGCAAATAAAGAATATGAGCCATCACACTTGAGGACTCAACAATGATCTCCCATCATCAAAGGGGGTGAGGGGGTGGGGCGTGGGGTGTGGTATTTATCAAGTCTATGGGATGAGCATGCTGAGGTGGCTCTCACTTCTTTAACCAATGACAACGCGCCAAGTGTCTTAATGGAGAAGCTTCATCATATTGTGTCTAAATTCATTGAATATGTCAAAGAAGGGAAATGATAAAGGAAAGAATATTCTCAAGGGTGATTTGGTGTAAATACAAGTGGCATCATCTTATTGGTACACTAAATGGTGGCCTCTTCAACAAGTTTCCTTCTTCTACAAGCTTCTAACTACACTCTTTTCTGATTGGTTAATAAAATTGCCATGTAATTTTCTCATTGGCCCATTAATAGGTGTCTCCTCTTGCAAGCTTCTACCTAATCTATTTTCTCATTGGCCCACAAGGCAATGTAAATTATCTGTTGGCCCACATGGTGGTGCTTAATTGTAATTGGGTGGGCATTTAATAATTGTTAGCAGTGGTCATGAAAACCTAATTAGGGCTTATGTAGATTAATCTGGGCCATTGATTTTGATTTAATCTTGGTCATTCATTGTATTTGAGCCCTTATATAAGGGTTTGCTCTCTTCATTTGTAACAGAGTTATGTTGGAGAATTGTTACCAAAGTACAACCAAAATTGCTCTCTATTCATTGTTGTCCTTGCATGGTGGATATACCTGATCATTTTGGATTATTGTGTGGTTCTTTGCATCTCTCACTTAAATTAGGATTTCATTTTATGTTGAATAGAAATTGTTTAGTTGAATGGAAGCAATTGTGAATCAATCTTTGGTGAAATAGCTTAGACCAAACATTTGGAAATTGCACTAGCTTAGTTGATGTTGATGGCTAAACTAAGTTTAGTAGTGGCACAAAGACATCCACAATTTTTTGCATTCTAGGAGTAGGTTAGCTTTATAAATCCTTATCCCTTAGCAAGTTTTTTGGTTGGAAGTGATTGAAGAAGTTAAACTCAAGTTGACATCCATTAAATGAATAGTGTAAGTCCCTTTGTGATAACCAACATATCACATCAATAAAACTAAGTGACAGTCCACAATAAGAAGGAACATTGAGGTTATCTCATTTGATCACACAATCCATATGCATTGTTTAGTATATGAGCATCCTTATTCAAGAGAGATTTGGAGATTTGGTGTTTCATCTTGGAATACTAAATATTCGATTTTGCATGTTGTAGTAGAACAAAACTCACATCAACATGTCCTTAAATTTAGTGATGTCTTATCTCTTTGCAGTTTGCCCGTGATCATTTCTCTCATTTATCTCTCTTTCTTTGTCTCTCGTTTCCTTTACCATGAGCATGTGGTTGTCTCATACTCACGCTAAAGTGCGGGTTAAATGTACCATCGTAAATTGACTCACCTAATTGGTATACAATTTCATGATTATTTACCACCCACCTTAGTGTGTTTTCCATAATAGGGCTTCATATGGTACTTAAGGGACACTTAAATTCGAATAAAAGATACTTCATCATTTCAATCTTGTTTAAAATCGAGGTTAGCCCTCATTTCTAAGTGTGCTACTCTATTTTCCCTCCAATCCAATAATTCATTTGATCATTGAGGCCCTATGTTACCATTTGTGGCCTTCATGTTCTAAACCGACCTCAAAATTAGTTATGCCTTCTAATTCGGCATCTATCCAATCTCCTCGACGGCCCATTCAAATTTCGGCACATTTTGCTAGGTATCAGACGTCCCAGACACCCTACACCCCCTTAAAGGGGCCCAAATTTGAACTGGGTCCCCTTATCAGTGTATTGATGCAAAAATAGATACTGTGGTCAGCCTGGCTTAACTTTGAATCCCGAAGTGTTTGAGAGGTACATATACACCCTATCTCTCCTCATTTTGGTAACCATGATCAAGATATTACTTATATTCTCAAGCATTCGTGTTCAAGCAAGCAAGGCAAGCATCCAAGCATTCAAGATCTAGACTTCTTCTCAAGCATTCAAGGTGTTCTCCTCCATGGATCTAGCTTCTTTCCTTACATAAGTTGAGATGATGATTATTTTGGAAATCCATGTTTGAAGTATGAAATCTAGAATTGTAATGTGGAAGTCCTTGTCCATATTGTCAAATCCGAGACAACCTTTCAAGATGAAAAATGGAGTAAGATCATGTAGTTTGCCCAATACATATGGACCTAAAAAGTTATGAAACTAAGAATTGTCAAAGCTGAGATGAGGATGAAAGAAAGAATTATAAGGTCAAGATAAAAAAATCCAACTCAAAAGAAAATTTCCACCCTAGAAAACCTTGGACAAAAGATAAAATTCCATATTTTTGCAAGAAAATCCATGACTCCGGCAAATTTCCATTCAAAAACATTCCTTGTTATCATTAAATTTTCACTCAAGAGTCCTTCACTTGATCAAGTTTCCACCTTGCAATCGCTTAGTACCTCAAGTTTCCATTTCATAATCCCCAATGTGATGTCCCCTTCTAGCTAGAGACGCCATTCTAGTTGTTGGTTAGCCTATCATTGGACCCTCGTAGGCTAATAGAGATGGATAGGGGGTTAGCTTGAGCACAAGAGAGTTTGGTTGTCCGGTGATTCGACGTCTGCAAAGCTCAGTGCCTTTGATTTGGGTTAGAGAGATGATTTAGACTTCATTATGTTGAGTTTTCTATTTCACAGTTGCTATTTTTAGCAAGTTTATTTGGTCACATGGGAAATGGTTACTCCGACTCCTGATTCAGACAGCATGGCTAGATTCGCAGTTTTGAGTGAATTATTGCATTCTCAGTGGATCCAGCATTAATCAATGATTCGTGATTTAATATTAAAGTTTAAAAATAACGTTATATTAAATCACTTAAGTGAAGGGTCGATTTCTCATTGAATGGGGCCAAATGAATATTTTAATTGGGGAGAACTATTAATGGAGTTTCCTAAGTCTAAATCATTAAATTTATTTAATGATTATTTTTTCAATGAATTTAAGGAAATAAATCGCAGCTTTCCTAGGGATTGCGATTTAGGGTTTTGGAGCTTATTTACGCTTGCATTGGAAAAAAAGAAGGCACCCATTGCTAGTGTTATTGTTATTGAACATTGATTTTCCTTGAGATTTGAGAAGGGTTTCCAGCTTTTGCCATTGGAGAACGTAATTCTTCTATGTGTCTCCATTTGAGCTGGTGAAATATCCAGTGAATTTGGAATATCAAAGAGTTTCATTCAGAGACTCTGTTTGTGCTTCAACAGCATTGATTTTCAGAAATAAGAGAGAAAGAATACAGTATTAACATTGCAGAATAAGGAGGAATTAGTTGCAGGGATTGGTCATCATTCTAAGTTGCAGCCACAAAGAGAATTTGCAACCTACAGGCAAATTGGCGCAAATCCCAAGTAGCTGTGATTTGGAAAGGAAAAAATCAAATAAAATTCATCAGGGTCGAGACCAATGGTTTGAGGCTTTGAAAGCGCATTTGCATCCAATGTTTGAGCATACCAATTTATATCAGCATTCTGCAAATAAAAATCAGGTTCTTTATGGTTGTAAAATTGTTTTTTACTAGTACTTTCATTAAAAATAAGCATTCATTGTATTTGACAATTTACAACGAATTCAATTCAAAATTGCAGCAGTCTTTCAATCTATTTCAGAATTTCAGATTATGGTATATTTGGTTTTTGTTCTAAAACTCTTGAAAATCCCCAAAAAAATATAAACTTTCAAAACAAATATTGAGACAATACAGTTCAGCAGTCAGAGCCTATGAAGGGTTCTTACATTGGTATCAGAGCTAAATCCTGCCACCCTGAAGGTTAGGGATTTTACATGCAGCCAGAAGAAGTTGGTCCTCACAGGTATTATACACGCAGGAGAGCCTTGAAGGTGAACATGTTTTAGACAGGCAGTCGGTCACCATGGGTGACAAGAATGATGGCAGCCTACCTAGGACAAACAGGAACAATGAAGATCAGGACACCAGAGAGTTCTTTAGAGCCATGGTTACAGGGCAGCAGCAGGTAGCTCAGGCGTTACAGGCTCTTACCACTATGGTTGAGCGTATGAATCCACTGGCAAGGCCAAACCTAGATTAGGAGGATAATAGGAGTGTTCACGGTCCTCCACGTGCACAGAGGACACAATCTAGGACAGCATACAAGCCTACACACCCCACCTTTGTTAGAGAGGAACCAGTTCAGGAGCCAGTAGAGGAAGCCGGGGATGAGATGTTTGCAGACATCCTTATGGCTACTAATGATGAATGGGAACTATTGGTACCACAGGTGCGAGAGAGGATGACTTTTGAGAGGTTTGTGAACCAAAGGAGAGAACACTACCGTGCAGTCAAACAGGACAGGAGACCCAGGGGACAGAATAATGAGTTAAACGTGCTATGGGCAAGCTTTCTTTGTCCACTTTTGATGGTAGTGGTAGATTGACAGCGCAAGCCTGGATCCACAAGCTTGATACCTTTCTAGCATTGAGGCATTATTTAAAAATAACGTTTTTATCTAAAGTCTAAAATCATTGAATTTAAAACATATAACATATGTTATTAATAACATATGATATTATGATTTTAGAATTTAGTGATATAATACATATTATTTTTCGAAATGAATATATATTATGGCTTTATGAAATAAGCATTAGTTTTTAATCACTTAAGCCTACATTTTCCTTTCATCTAAATTTCACAGTTTTCATTTTATAAAATAAACATTGATTGATGCATGTCGTATTTCATAAAACGAATATGTATCATTTATTAAAATCGTGGCTTAGCTGGGAGTATCGTTTTTGACATATGGCGTGGCATATACATATTGTTTTAATATGTTATGTTTTTGTTAAAGCCCGCGATTCCTTTTTTGAAACCAGCGGTTTCATTAAAAGAAATTGGAGCGTCGATTTTTAATGGATATGCATATGTTTGTTTGATACGAAACATGTCTTTCTCTTCCTAAAAAACCCGCGTTTGAATTTAGTTTATAAAGCGTCGAATTTTTATGAGATTGCATGTCATCTTCGATGATGTGAAAGCCTTTATAAAACTCGTGGCTGTGTTCCTTAGTTAAAAGCATCGAATTCTTTCTTCGTTACATAACGTTTGGCGCATCAAGGCATGTGCGCTGAGTCTTCGAACGGACACGAATTCGATAGGGGTTTTTAAGGCAACATTTTTACCATGGATTGCATATGTTTTTCTCCTCTATAAACTCGCGGTTGTGTTGAAAACAAGAGTGGTGTTGTTTTTACAAGCTTTTACATATCTCAAAACATATGTATTGAGTCTATAAAGACCTGTGGCTTTATATTAAAGGCTGTATGTTGAAAGCGTATGTTTCTTCCCCTAAGTGAAATACGTTTTCTTTCACCAAAGGCAGCATTTCCATACAAGGAAGCCATAATGGCTTTTTATGAGCATTTTGCATAACCGAACATTAGCTTTGAAACCACAGGGAGCTGCGTTTTTGGTGAAGAAATCCGTCTATAGCGTCATCCAAGCAAAAAAGAAAACGTTTCTCTTTGAGCAAAATCTGCCATTAATTTCTGCAGACTTTCCTCCTAGTCTTGGGCAGTTTTGGTAAGTTTTTGACTTGTTTTTTTCAAACGTTTTTGCTTTATCTTTCAAATTCGAAAATGCATTTGAATTGGTAAATGTATTTAATGTAAATACCTGATTTTAGGGCACATTTTGAATCTTTCTTCCCTTTGGTTGTTGTTTTCATGCAAATTCTTGATGCATGACTGGCATTTGTCTTTCCCCAAACCATGACTCATAATATTGGCATTAATTTTCACAAGAATTTGTCAATTTTATGGGTTATATAACTCTGCGATTTTTCCTCAAACAGCAAATTCGAAATTCATTTCTTTTTCAGAATTTGCTTGTTTTGTTGGAGAAGAGGCTTTAACATTTTTCCCTTTGCATCCAAGGAAGGTAAAATATTCATTTTCTCTTTCTTGTTTGCAATTTTGTGTTTTGTTTTGGTTTTGTATATATGTTATGCTTTCTTCTTCTCTCTCATCTTCTCTAAGTTGCATATGAGAATGCAATTTATTCTCATATACAGTCGAGATTAAAAACCCCGTTCTTATGGTAATTTTTCCCAAAAGTACATAAACTGCAAAGTGTTGTCCAAATATGCAGTCAGCCCATAAAAGCCCACTTTTTCATATCCCTATTTGAAAAAGAAGATGCAAAGTTTCTCCATATGCAAACATGCTCAAAAAGCCCACAAGTGTGAAACTCCAAATATGCAATTTTGTCTAAAAAATCCACCATGCCTCAAGATGAGAATATTGCATTTCTTCTTGTCCCACTTTTCAAGATATGCATTTGCAACAGAAAGTCCCACTTATGCCTATTTTTTCCATCTTCATAAGGGGCTGCCCTCTTCATTCATTCTTACATGTAGAAATGGATTTCTCTTCTCTTAGTGATGAAGTTCTCATTTTTTGGAATTTTCATGTCACTGTTACAGCTGCTGCAATCCTTGTCATGTCAGAAAGAGGATCTACGTCACCAAGGAATAAAGGAAAGAAGTATCAATATGATAAGTACCAAAACTCTATTGTACCTTCTCAACTTACGTCTTATGTGGAGGAGATCCGCGGTACGGAGATTGGACACCAGGACATGGACGAGTTTTTGAAAAGGGTGGAGACATCTACTAAAGACGACATGATCAGCATTCGAGAGAGCTTCATTCATCATGTGTCTACTTTCCCAACAGCTGCATTGGAACCCGAGTTCATGATTGCATGTGCGAAAAACTTTGATCCCACTTCCAGAACGATCAAAGATCAGGATGGGAAGGTGGTAATCAATCTTGATCCGGATACCATAGATCGGGTTTTCAAAGTACCAGCTGCTCCAGTTGTCATGAATCTAACGATTGAGAAATCTCTCAAGAGTTGGGAAAATGGCAAGACATCTTACCTAAAATATATGAATGATAACTGGTTAGTCACCAAAAGACCGAATGTAGCTAGGTGGCCTAAAGGGATACACAGATCCGAATTCAAAGAAGTCCACGTTCTCATCACCATGTTAAGTCGTGTTAGGGGTTTGAAAGAATCCAATCTTTTCGAACCATGGATGTACACGTATTTTTCCTTGATCCTCAAGTCAAGGCAGCGGCTGTTTTGGGGAAAATTGATCAATGATACCATCTGTGAGCAACTAGCGCAAGTACCTAATACATGTACTTTCTACATGAACTCTTACATAATTTACATCGCTGCTGCCCTAGGGTCTTTCTCAGGACTATCTACAAAGGGAGACAGGATGCAAGTACATGTATGGGAGTATTATGACCAGTTATCATCAAGGTCCAGCCGCATTCATTTTAGGAGGGTGCAAGATGCATTCTTTGGACATTACCGGTGCCTGTTTGATAAGACGCTTCCAAACAAAAGGGTTTCAGACAAAGCATGGAGCAAAGTAAGTGACTATGGCTGTATTTTTCTCCAGTTTTCGAACTTCACCTACCTCAGGGTGGGGTATTTCTGGGAAGAGCCATATACCTTACCTAGGTATCCCACAGATAAACTCATTCTTATGGGGTTAGCTCGACAACTCATGGTCGTGCAAGCATATCAACCCTCTCTACACAGACCAGGTGTGGGTATTTCCTCGCACAATCCTTTAAGGATTGGTGGTTATTCACTCGACACGGTTCCTAAAGCTAAATGCATGGAATTCGAGCTTGAAGAGGTCAACTTAAAAAAGTTCATGGCCCGAAGTTCTTTTGATTGGAGAGGAATGAATGACAAGATTCAAAAATAGTTTACTCATGTTCATCGTCTTGAGGATGTATGGATTGATCTATGTATAGAGGTGGACATTGCCAAGATGGATTACTGTCGTCTTACAATCAAGCAGATAATAGACTTTCGTCTTGCTCAGATTCCTGAAGGGGTTGAGGATGATGATATCTTGGATCCGGAGTATCGGAGGCATCATCTTAAGAACTTGCCTGTTGCATCTCCATGTTGGTCAGTAAGGGAAAATGTGTCTATATGGGACAGATTCCAAAGCATCCTGGCAAATACGAATGTTTGGTTGAAGAAGAGGGGTTTAAAGAGCATCAAAGTTAAACCCGGTCGAGACTTTGATCTTGCTGGTCCTGTTGGTGCAAAGTCAGAAATCAGGGTTAAGGGCAAGGGAGAATCTTCCTCATCATATGTTCGAACTATCCAAAAGCTGGCTATCAAAGGTGGTAAGCTTATGGTTAAATCTCCTGCTCTAGATGCAGTGCTCAGGGTGAAGAGTTTCGAAATGATTGATCTCTCAGATAGTGAGAAGGAGTTGCAGGTGTTTGTTAATCCTGAAGTGCTGCAAGTCCAAGAAACAGTTGAGATATAGGGTGTGCATGAGTCCACTACAAAGATGGATGAACCTCCCATGTCTCCTCTCGATACGGATGTTGATTCATTCACGATACATCTACCTCCTACACTTTCAACAGCTATTGTACCTGCTACACCCATCTCCTATGTCGCCCCAACACAGAGAGAAGATTTATCACATGTGTTTGATGAGCTTCCTGAGAATCTGCCTAGGCTTGACACACGCATGGCTAACAATAATCTGGCATCACAGATTGAGTTGTTTGTGGAAGAGAAAGTTCAAGGAGATTTAGTCTTGTCAACAACACAGGTAAAGGCATTTGTCATAGATGTAACTTCTTCTCAAAAGGAACCAGAGACTGTCATGGTTAAGGTTGATGATGCTGCATCATCCTTCGTTCTACCTCTGTGGTTGGGTGTTATCACGCAAAAGAGAAAGAAACTTGAAGTGCCCTTGGAGGAATTTGATCTTGCCCCTTACAGCAAACCTCGAGCGTTGAGAAACAAGAAGGCTAAAGTGGTCTCCAAGATCATGGTTGATGACCAAAACATCAAGTATGCTGAAGTTGTTGAACCTATTTCAGATGGGCATGCAGATGAACTTGAGGGCACGGACTATAAGATCACCAGGTTAGAACTTGGTAAGAAATCATTTGTAGGTTGTCAGTTGGATGTTAATGATGCGCTTGATCAATTTACAAAGAGATCTGACAAACTCTGGAAAAAGAAGCACATGCTGAAGGAGAAAAACATTCATCTGCGTGAAGCACTTGAGAAAAGCCTTTCTTCTCGGCAAGTGAATGTACTTTCAGAGGACACTCAGCGGCATATTGATCGTTTGGAAAAGAAGACCAAGGTAATGTATGAATGGGGCAGTCAAGTTGAAATCCAGGGCATGATAGTTGTCAAGGATGCATATCGCATATTCAGAAACATCAAGAAAACCACTGACCGTTTGCAAGGGGTGGTTGGATCTTTCGATCAGCAACTGAAGACTCTAAGTGAAGACTTAGATGTATGGAAGAAAATGGCAGAAGTTGATCTTGATATCTTACGCACTTACGAAATAGTTTCTTCAAAGGAGATGTATTTCGAGTCTCTGGATCAGTTGATGAACAAAGAGCAAGTAACAAAGAACTTAATAAAAGATGTTCATGAAGCCATGCAGGTATGCGCTGAGCATAAGGAAATCATTATTAAGACCTTTGATGGTTTGGCATACAAGCTAGTGGCGAAGGATGGAGAACTAATCGCAGAAGAGCAGGCAGTGTCAGGGTTTGCCCAAATTATCCATCAGGCGCTGGAGATTAACACCTTCAGTTGTGGTTCTATGGATAAGCTGTCAGGATTCAGGGTTGCCTTGAATCAACTGCAGAAAGATTTAGGCGGATACAATGGTGCGATCTCCAAGGCGGCGAGTGTTGCACGTAAGACTATAAACATAGCTCAACACACGGGTGCACCAGATCCGGCTATTGTTCATAAGTCTCTTTGTCAGTTTGAGACTTGCATTAATTACCTTTAAAAGTGTTGTTAGGACACTTAGTTTTTAGAAGTGTAGAATCTTTGACAGATTGCACAAAAATATGTAAAAGCATTCTCATGTAATCATGCTGGAGGTACATTAGGTCCTGCAGCATTGAATAAGTCAAAGTTAGTTAAGTTTAGATAAGCATTGAATAAATCAAAAAGTGGTTTAGGTTTTCCCCTTTCTTCTCCACTTTTCCCTCTTCTCTTTTCCTATATGAGGAGGGGGGTTCATTGTAAATATTCATCTTTTGTTGTGTGCAAGTAAACTATAGGCAAAACTCTTGAGTTCTGAAGACTTTGTGTTTCATTGTAAAAGAGTTAAGCATTTAACAATAAAAGAATAGAGATTGACAGACTTTGTGTTGTTGTCTTGAAAATTAACGAGTGTATTCTTATGTTGCATTGGTTGATCCTTTTTCAATTAATAGTTATCTTGCGTATATCATTTGAGCGTTTTAATTCGAATTGTCTGAAGACTTTGAGCTTCAGGGAATCAGGGTTACTATAGAAGGTAGTAGCTGCAATATTTCAAGGACTGAAGACTTTGGGCTTCAGTATTGGGAGTTAGATAGATAGAGTACTTATTTGAAGTGAGGACAAGAGACTTTGAACTCTTGTATCATTTCATCTTTAGATAAATTCACTGTTGTCCCATTGATTGTTCTTAAGTCAATCTCTGAGCCACCGGTATTACTGTTGCAAAGGGAATTGTATGTGTTACAGTTCAGTTCTACTTGAAGCCACCTGCGGTAAGAAGGGAGCCTCCCCTATTGCTGAGAGGAGAGAGTAATCTCACACACTGCTGCCTAAAAGATACATTTTGCCAAGTTGTAGTCTTAGTGACTTTGCAAAATATTTAGCCAACAAATTATTAAAAAGAAAGAAAAATTGAAGCCAAAGAAAAGACATCCGAGGTGAAAAGAAGGCAAGTATATCTTTGTTTAAGTTAATTCATTAATATGACTTGCATGAATTAGAAATTAATAATAATATGAAATAAACTAGGGAATAATAGGTTATGAAATTATGTATATGAAATAAACATTGAAATAATAAATTATGAAGTAAACTTATATTATTAAACATGAAATAACTCAAATATATTGATAAATAAGTAATAAATATATACTTAGTCTATTTCTTGTTCACTCACTAATTACAATTAAGAGGATAGGGAGTGTGTGTAGGAAGAGGCGGGTAAATCGGTCACATGATGGAAAGATCCCAAGATAGGTAAAGCCTTGAGAGAATCCACTTGTAGACTGTGCAAGCGTCCTAGTACAGTAAATCTACCATCTTTCTTAAGTTTAGTGATTAAGAGTGAAGTAAGGAATCAGGGCTTAAGTATGTATTATGAATTCATGATTGTTCTTAATGTAATTTTATTTAAATACTTAATATGGAATATTAATCAATGGGAATCGACATTATCCTAGTGGCGAACATTACAAGTTGTCATTCCCAAATACAATCCAAACCCTAATTGGGAATTTTAGGACGAATTAAGTAAGGTCCTTGTTGGGGACATTACATCCATATCGGATTTCACCCTAGAAAGAAAGAATTCAAAATGCATTTGTCCATGACAACATGAAAATTCCACCCAGCTTGTCCTTAAGGACATGAAATTTCTGGTCTTAGGGAAGAAATGAAATTTAAAATGTAAAAACAAGTGTTAGCCGACTTGGACATAAGGAAATGCAAGTTTGAAAAGAAAATCAAATACATAAAGGGTCAGCTATATCAAGCAAAGTGCAATTCTAGGCTGGGTGTCATATAAGAAGGATCCAAAAATATCATTTCACCAAATTAGAAGATTTATTAAGAACAGACTAGATTCAAAGCAGAACTCCAGCATTGAGGTGTGAATTTCCATCAGGTTTAGATCAGATCCAAGGCAAATGAAGGCAAAATCCCATCATTCAAGGGTCAAATTAAATCAGATAAATGCTGGATTAAGAGCAGAGTAGGGTGAATTAGATCAGTATTAGGGCAATTTCCAGCAGTTCAATACTTAAAGGTTTGAAATCAAGATCAGAATCAAGGACATTTTTCAGCAGATGAGGCAATCCAAATCAGAAATTAAGACCTAAAAGGCAAATTTCCAGAATTAAAGTGCAAAATCAAATCAGAATTAGGTGGCAAGTTTCAGATGAAGGCAAATTTATTCCAGCAATGAAAGCGAATGTCCCAACAGAGATGAAGAAAAATAAGAAATAAGTGTGAATCTTCCAACATTGGAGGCAAGTTAAGATCAGACAAGTGCCATTCAAGACAGATAAAAGTGAATTTCCAGATTGAAGTGCAGATTCCACCTAGAAGGACGAGTTAAAATCAGAATCAGGAAGAAATCCTTCATAAAAAGATGTGTTTCGGGATTTGCATCAAGTATTTTCAAGAGGTTTTCAAGTTAAATTTTCCAGACTGAAAAAGAAGTAAGATCAGAACTATAATCCAAGAATTCCAAAATCCAAACCTGCAAATCCAGATTCCAAGTCCTAATTCAAACAAATCCATATCCAATACAATTCAAAGTTCCAATCCATGATTGGTGATTTCGAGTCAATATCCTTGAAAGAATTGTTTATCATGGAAAATATTTTAAGTTCTTCAAACTTGATATTACCACTGTAATATCCCTTGCGTTTCTACTCTTAATTTTTATGTCATTTGCATTTCGTCAAAAAGTCAACATGCAAGGTATAATATGAAATTCTCTGAGTTCTTGAATCACCAAACACCATACAAATTACAAGTGCTATGCGTAGAGATTCTATCAGCATTTATATAGCCATAACATGCTGAAGCCACCACTTATACCACAGAGACGATTCGTCAAACACTTGGAGTACCACCTCTTGACACAAGTAAATTCCTCTATTGTGAAATTGAATTTAAAGGTTTGCTGTTAGCGACTTAGTAGTTGAGCCATGGCAATATTTATTTCATGTTTTCATACAACCATTTGATTTCAGACTTGCACATACATGAAATTTAATTCTGAAACTTTAGCAATATACTGGTTGACATTATTAATTCCATGATTCTCAATTGCATTACATAAATATGTTCAATGTAAAATCTGGGATTAAATTTGCATTCAAGGAAGGAACCTGGCATATAACACAGCTTTGTATTTTAATGCTAAATGGAATACAGCTTGCACACGATGGAAGAAATCTCTCTAGGCGGCTAAGTCTGTGAACATATTGTTGTTCAAACCCCACACGGGCCTTCTTAAAATGTTTGGTGTTAACCTCTATGACCCACATGGCTTCTCTAACAGAGTGTGGCTGCAATCAAACACTCCAAATGCTGGTCTAAAGCTGTAATTTGGTGTTATTCTTTGCCACTGTAAACTCGGAAACAAATCGGAAAGTAAACCTTGGAATGTAAACCCAAAACCCTTCACTGTTTAAGCACAATTATGTTCTCTGAATAAGACCATCACAATGCACAATTCATTGGGCATTTAAACAATTCAAAGTGTTAAGAAAACTCAAAAGAATTACCAATTTCCCAAGCACACAAATACTGAAACCCTTGGCTCCAATTCTCATCACAAATTCAACAATCTCCAATACATAATGAGGTTCGATTTCATGGTTTTGGTTTATATATTTCCCCTTTACAAAACGACCAGGCAGCTTCTCCCACACTCCTCACATAACTTGAATGAATTAGCTTTGGTTGCAATATTTGAATTATAATATTTAATATAACTCCCTCCATAACTAGGCGCCAAATACCAAGCTTATAAAATGCCCATTTAATGCACTAGACATCACTTAATAATAAGCTTTAATTTAATTATTAATTAAGTACAACTTAATTAGTAATTATAAATCAAATAACTAGCTTAAGAATTCCTCCAATCGATTAATCCAAAATCCAGATACTTACTGCCTGAGCCAGACGCTTAGGTGCCTTGCCAAAAATAGCAATTGCCCATAATTGACTTACTATAAATAGTAAGTCTCTACATGAAAGCTCTGTCAACATTGCCACAACTCCCCACTGTCACCAATCTGTTCAGGTGCCCTACTAAAGATAGAAACCCTGACTTTCCCGAAATAGACACTTACTATAAATAGTAAGTGTGCCAATCTAACCCGAACGAAGGGCAATCCAAAACATCCCTGACCTCTGGAGTCGTAAACGCTGACAACTGCCACCTAAAAACCTCTGTGATGCCCAAATTAGACCCTCTAATCCACCATACTAGCCTACGAGGGTCAAATAATAGGCTAATCCCTCGAACTCTGATGCTCACGAAAATGGGGACATTACAAAACTTGCATTTCATTTTCATTCATAACTTAGATACAAGATGTACTTCCTTTTGGCAGGAATGGATGCATGGGATGATGATGGTCGAGAACGATAAAGATGACTAGTTCGAGGTGTTCAAGTTCGAAGAAAGTAGATAAGGCAACTTGGAAGACAAGTGCGAGGAAGCTCAAGATTCCCACTTTGAGAAGGAATTCAAGATCAAGTCGTGCAAGGAAGTAGATTGCTCTACAAATGAAGAATGCTACAACGACCTAGGATTTCCCTTGGAAATCCAAAATCAACATAAAAGTCTCAACAACACAAAAGGGAAGAAAAGATTCAAGATATAAGGATTACAAGAAGATCAAGACAAGAGGACGACCGAAAATTCCAAAGCTGAAAATGAAATTCACAAGAAGTAAATAGTTTCATAAGAGTTAATCAAAGTTAGAAATGACTTCTTTGTGAAAAACGAAAGTTAAAAAGATATGCAAGATGAGGTGGCACCTACTCATCTTCAACCAATCAAATAATTCCATGTCAACATATCCAAGATTCATCGAACCTGACTCATCAACAACTAGACATGTGGAAGGCATTTAATGCAATATACAATCAATTTTCTCATTGGTTCATCCTAACAAGGATATATACCAGTGAAACCCGGGGACGCGTACCCGGCCCAAAACCCTGGAGTACCGGGTACCGGGACGTCCCCAGGACGCGTACCCGGCCCAAAACCCTGGAGTACCGGGTACCGGGACGTCCCCGGGACGGGTACTCCGCGTACCGGAGTACCCCCACCGCCGCCCAA
>MU226400.1:13212230-13234760 GCA_018584345.1 Thuja plicata | reverse complement strand
CCCCTCTGCAGCACCCCTGGCCCCTCCCCCCCCTCGTCCCCCCGCCGCCGTACCCCCGCTGTACCGAAATTGAGGCCCTTTTTTTTCGCGTACCCGAAACTCGTCCCGGCGTCCCACCGTACCGGTGTAACACTGATATATACTTAAGAATTGTAATTTTCTCATTGGATGGCATTATGTATGAAGGTGGTAATTGTAACTAACCCAATTAGGGTTTCTTTTAATTATCTCGGTCATTGATTAAGAAACAATTTGGGCCTGCCATTTGTAATTGGGAACTCTACATAAGGCTTGGCCTTCTCATTTGTAAAGTTAGTGGACATAAAGTAGAGATTAGTAGTAGTCGCAATAGGAGGAGATCAAAGATTGTTGCCAAGACTATGTTGAAATTAATACATGATTTTCATTGAAGATATGATGGATCTTTGTGTGTTGTTTCAACATTTTGCATTGTTTCTACTTCTCATTATAATGAAGAAATGTGGAGATATGTGATTAATTCCTTGGTTCATACTATTTGTAGTTTGTTGATAGCAAATTGCAGTGTATGGTTGGTCTAAATCTCATTTTGGGCATAGTTCAATTGTGGATGTTCATTTGGATTGCATCAGTATTAAGTATTCAAATGGATTATTTACAATATGAAAATCTTTCACAGCCTTAAATTATTACACTCTTTCTATGGCATCGTGTTTCTGGCTAAATAAAAAGTAGCTCCATAGGGAATTTGACCCAAGCACTATCCATTGTTATCATTGTCCTTAGATTTAGATTAGATTCTCTAAACCCTTAGCCTTTTTATCTTTTATTTGAAGTTCAAATCAGTTTAGTATTCATGGTCCAACTGCTTTAAGGGAAAAACAATTGATACAATCTAGGAACAATTGCGTAAGTCCTCATGTGATTACCAGCAATATCACATCATTTCCCTAAATCTATCCATCATAAAGTCGCAGGTTCACAATTTAAACCTTGGGGTTGCCTTATTTGATCACATAGTTTAGCATTTGAGGTTTCTTTGTTCAAGAGAGGATAGAATACTTGGTATTTTATTTTGTGTTGGTAAGTGTCACAAAACACGCATCAACACTAACAACACACATGTTGACTAGCTGAATAAGAGATTAATATTCTATATGAAGAAGAAATAATTAAAACAAATGAAACACCACAAAATTTCATGAAGTAATTAAATTGCATTAAAATTGTAAGTTAGATAGTTTGCTAATACAAAGTTTGACTTGGAGCAATATACTTTGACTTACTTCAAGAAATTACAAATGTTGACTTAATGAACACTGCATAACAACTGGGCAACTTCTATAGCATAAGCTTAACATCAGCTATTCTTCACAAAAACACAATGACTTGGCTTCTACATCAAATTATAATCTTTGCGCAATAAGTCTAGTATCGACTCTCCTCTATTTGCAATGTGTTTAAGACACATAATCTTCCAGAAGTAGCCTTTAGGGTTCAAATATTAATAAATTATTGTTTTAAATCAAACCATAATCCTTCCCTTGCCAAGAGGATATAAAACATTTCAAACTCACTCTAACTTGTTGTGATTGATTGCTTTTCACTTTAAAACACCCAAAACTTGAAACTGATTCTAATTTTGGACAATTATTAAAGATGGGTAAAATTTCTTAGTGGCTGAGGTGGATTTCTGCAAACTTATTTTTCAAGTGGATTTTTACTAGATATTCAAGCTTATTTACAAAGGCTTACTTCCTACAGGAAATCCATTTGCATGTGGATAAAACAAGGCTTAATATCCAGAGTGCAACTTAAATGATCAAGAACTCAGTCTTTCATGGTTGTACAAAGCATATTGAGGTATATTCTTATTATATCCAACAGATTGCTCACACTAGAGAGAGAATTAGAGTATTATGCAACTCGAGAGGAAACACCTGATATCTCCACAAAACAACATAGAGTGGACAAGTCTGTCAAAATTGTGCTAAGATTTATTTTGTTCATGTATGACTGTTAAAGGAAGGTACACTATAAAATGGTCAAAACAGATACAGATTAGTCAGTAGTAATGATTCACTAAACAGTTCATTTTAATGTTTCAAAAATCAGTGGATGAGGAACATATTGAATGCAACGCAGATCTTAACAATATTACGAACTATCTTCTTTTTGTTTGTTATATTCTAATCTTCTTTTATAAATTAAATTTCTAATTTGAAAGGGCCATATCAGACTTACTTCTTAAACGATACATCTCCAATAGCTCGAGATATTGCTAGTTCACCATTAACTCTGGGCACATCACCCCATTTCATTACAGACCCTCCGGCAGCTTCAATGCGTGCTTTCTCTTCATCTCTATCTGGTCGGTGATCTTGAGTTAGTTCCTTTACACAAAGCAGTGGATAAGAGCTGTTGGAATTCTCTTGTCTTAAAAGTTGGTTACTCTTGTTTTTTTGGCGCTTGCGCTTCCTCCATTGAGCACCTGAAGCAATTAAATTTTGCTTATCTCATCAAATTTGCATGCATGAGATAGACTACTAACTAGCATATCAATGCACAGACTATGACAAAATGATGTCAAAATGGAATGAAGAGGAGGAATAGTCTCATTATTCTGTTACTCTGTGTATGACCTGATTAATGAATCAGCCTATAAACCTATGAAAATTCCCCAACAGGAATAGCAATAACCTCTCAATTTCTCTGGCAAGTTAGAACAAGCTGAGCATAAAAGAGCCTTGGAATCTCCAATATTAGCAACCAAGACATATTCATCCGCTTTCAGAACAACAGTTGCTGTTGAGCCAGAATTCAAATCATTTCTAAAAGCTTCCTGCAAGATATTCAAGCACAGAAAGCCATCATAATCAATGACTGAATTACAACTAGTTATAGCTCAAGTAAAATGCTTGAAAGAAGTCAAATGTATTTGTAATATGATTGAAAGGTTATGTCACGATATTATTAGTCCGGGAAAAATCACAGGATGGAATTAAATAATCAAAAGATAGAAATTACTGAGAGAGGCACTTTCTCGCACTGAGGTATACATCATGAATCTTAGGAATTCAACTCACATTTGTAAATGCAATATCTATATCATAGAGCGCTCTTAGCAATGCCTCCTTTAATATCATCCTGTACATTGAATCTTCAGAAGATCCCATTGACTTCCACCATGAGCTGATAAAGAGAAAAAAAAAATACAATCACTTTTTAACTGAAAACGGGTTAATTTTGACATCCAGATACACAGAATACTACAAATTCTAATACTCACAGCAATCCTGTGTCAACTTTCATGATTATTAAAATGTGATTCACCTAAAAATTTATCTGTGTACCTCTGTAGATCAAGATTTTTCATGCATCCATCCTTCAATGTGACTTCAAAACAAAATTGATCTTCATCCTCCTTGCTGCGCACTTCTGAACAAGGTAGACCATAATGTTCTGCCTCTGCAATAACACTTTCCACACTAGAGACATCCTTCAAACAGCCCTTACGTTTATTCAATAATTCATTTAATGGGTCCCTTCTAGAAAACTTCCCTCCTGCTGCTAACCCTTGAGATTTTTTTTCCAGTAAAGCAAGAGGCTCACCAGAATGAAGTCCCTCAAGAAGGAAGTAAATATGCAGAAGAAAATACTCAGGTAGGAGGTTTGCTGCTAATTCACTTGCTTCTGCACCATTATGGCCATCAAAAACTGCCAGCAATCCAACTTTCCGCGATTGCATACCTGAAAAGCCTGTTTTATGATTGGCATGTTAGCATGAAGTACTGGATAGATATGTTGCATATGTTATGGAAATTGGATGTACTAGCTAGTGCACTAAAAAGTTTTAGAAACTGAGGGAAAAAATAGTTAAAGAGTAGAAACTAAGCAACAAAGACATATCAATCTGAATGTAAACTTTACAAATAAGGTCAGAAGGATTAGAAAAAAATGTTAAACATCATAATTGTCAAGTGACTATCAGGAGTAAGTGGAAATTTGGAGAAAAATAACTTATAAATAGAGCAGATCTGATAAAAAATGATAGCTAGCCTCTATAATAATCAAACAAGCGTAGCAGATTGCAATGCTGCAGTAGATCTTCAGGTTCCATATTGTAGAGAGGGCAGTACAACCAATTGTCTAACCTCCTACAAGAGATTGTCTCCTTGGATGTTACGAGAGGGTGGAAAGACAAGAATAAATTACACTGATATCCATAAATGACCAAGAATGGGTCAAATGAGGAGTAATAGGCTAAAAAGAAGGCTACACCACTAAAGGAAACAGGGATTTGACTGTGTTCCACAAGGACGCGTCCCTTGGATTTTTGGTCCCGCCCCCATCCTAGGTACAGTACGGGGACGCAAGGACAAGAATTTGCCATCCCCAAAGGCATTCTATTTTTGCCAAATCGGGCACCATCCCCGAAATGTTATTTTCAAACCCAAGCGGAATGGGGGTATGGCAATCCGTACCGGAGACGACATAGCCACCCCTCGACCAATCCGTCCCTAACGGCCCAGCACATAAAGGAACGGCCGAACATTGAAAAAAAGCCATTTTTTTAAATTCTCTTCACTTGGCCAGCCCCACATGGGCTTAAAAGGGCAATAAAAAATGAGAAACCCTATTTGAAGAGATAAAAGACCAAAAAAGTAAAAACTTGCTCATTTTACCATATTAGCCAAGAAGAATAACTTAGAGCAGCAGCAGCTATTAAAGAAGTTTTTCATTTTGGAGTTGCAAAAGGAGGTTTTGCCATCAAATCTTCTTCATTCCAGGCATGTTTTTCATTTTCCATTTGTTTATTTCAACTTTTTGGCCATTTTTTTCATTTTCCATTTGTTTTGCAGCACATAGGGAGGGCATTTTGAATGAAATACATTTTTTTATTTAACTTGCAGCACTATTTTACATTGCATAATCATGAGCAGCAATGAAAGCGAGGGGAGTAGTGATAGCATGGATGTTGTAATACAAGAAACTCAAATATCCAAAGAAAAAGACCTAGTACTAGGGCAGCCATAGGGGGCTCTTCAACTAATGTGGATGTAGTAGGGGCAGCAACCTCTAACCCATTTGAGTGTCCTTCCAAAGCCCTCAAAGAGTTTGCAAAAGGCCCATTCAACCCCAAGAAACCTCTCCTACAATTTGCCACAAGAGTAGACAAGGATAAGAAAATAAAATATAGGGGTAGTAGGGAATGGGAGTGCCATTTGTGCCACAAACATTATTTTGAGAGCTATACTAGAGTTTATTGTCATCTTTTGTGGATAGGTGGTCAAGGGATCAAAGGTCGCAAAAAAATAACACAAGAACAAAAGCTTGAGGCAAATAGATTGCACATGGAGGGGGAGGCATTAAAATTAGGAACTTCAATAGAGAATGTGCAAGTTAGTCTTTGACTCATTGTTCTCATAGGGAAGAAAGTGCCACGCCCACTCCCACTTCTACTAAAGGAAAGGGAAAGAAGAGTAAAAGAGATACCAATGTTACTGATTTGTTTAATTTGCAAGCAAAAGAGGTGGCTGAATTATCTATTGCTAAATTACTTTTTGCTCACGCTATACCATTCCATGTGTCACATTCATCATATTTTAAACAAATGTGCAAAGACATCTATGTTGCTGGTCCCTCATTTGTACCACCTAGAGAAACAAAACTACACACCACCCTTCTTGATAGAGAGTACTGAAAAGTGAGCATTCTGATGGAGGATATGAGACAGACATGGTTGAGGGATGGATGCTCCATCATCATGGATGGGTGGACCGATATCAAACATCGGTCACTCATCAATCTTATTGTCACTAGCACAGTGGACTCTTATTTTCTTAGAGCTATAGATTGTTCAAGGAAAAGGAAGGATGCGGTCTTCCAATTTCAAATTTTGAGAGATGCTATAGAAGAGGTTGGACCCACTAATGTTGTGCAAGTAGTCACTAATTCAGCTCGGTGTGCAAGTTAGCTGGATTGATGGTAGAGGGTGCTTATAAGCACATTTTTTGGACCCCATGTTGTGTAAATGCATTGAACAACACCTTGAAGGACATTGGGAAAATTGATTGGATAAAGGCAATGGTATTAGAGGCTAGAGAAGTGCAAATGTTTATTTGCAACCATCACACATCTCTTGCATTGTTTAGGACATTTTCCAAAAAGGAATTCCTCAAGCCCATGGAGACTAGATATGCTAGCTACTTTATTTTGTTGGAAAAGATGCTTGAGGTACAGGAGAGCCTACAATCCATGGTGGTCAATGCAAAGTGGAGTAGATGGCATGAATCTAGCACACCGGAGGGAAGAAGTGTGAAGCAAATGATCCTTGATGATAACTGGTGGTCCACAACGAGGTAAGAAAATTGTTATTGTTGATTTAATAAAATTATTTCTAATTTTGGCAATTGTTGATTTTATTATTTAAGAATTAAGAATGTTAAAATTTAAGATGTTTCTAACTTGTACCTTGCTTGCACTTGTAGATACATTTGCTCCTTCATTGAGCCTACTGTGCGGGTCATTAGATATGTTGATACTGACTCTCCTAGCCTTGGAGAGATTTATGAGACCTTTGATAGCATGCTTGGGCAGATCAAGCAAACTATTTATAGCAGGGACCCTATAAATAGTAAACTAGTGGATTTTTCTCAGCTACTTAGAGCCACTTGTGAGTTGTTTGTTGTTTCTTGCTTTAGTTGTTTCGTTTTCTCTCCTCGGGCACCGTTTGGTGTTCCTGTTGTGGGCTAGTCATCTACTTTGTTTTGGCAGTCCCTTGGACCCCCTTTGTGGTCTTTTGTTGAACATTAATAAATTTATCTTATCTTACCTACTTTGGGATTGTATGAGGAGCATCTTAGGCCCATTGTGACGCGACGGTGGAACAAAATGAACACCCCGCTTCGCATGGCAGCCTATGCTTTCAATCTCAAATGGTATGCACCGAGATCTAGGAGAGTGGCTCCGTCTAGTGATGAGGAGGTGATTCTCAAATCTGAAATCTCAAGTTTTCAATTTAAATTTCAAATAGCAAAGTAGATCTCTTATAATTATCTCTTCATTATTTAATATGTTTTTTTGTATGTGTTCAACTCAGGTGAACAAGGGCTTCTATAAGGCCCTTTCAAAAATGTACAATAAAGATGATTCTACTAAACTTCGAGGTCAGTGGCTTGCATTCGTCAATCTTTGTGGTCCGACCTTTGGCAGACCAAAGGCGAGGACGGGTAGAGCTACATTAGCTCAAACTGACCCTATTGGATGGTGGACATGGCATGGTAGGGATGCACCTAAGTTGAGAATATTTGTAGCTCATCTTCTTTCACAGGTTGCTAGTTCCTCTGCTGCAGAGAGGAATTGGTCCACATATAACTTCATCCAATCAATCAAGAGGAATAACCTTACCTCTCGACGATTGGAGAAGTTAGTGGTTGTTCACAATGCATTACGGCTATAGGATCGGCAAAGTATTGAGTATTGTCAGACTCCAGCCTTACATACATTGGGATGTCAATCTCGAAGATGCTATGCAGGTTGAGGAGGATGACACACCTCCAAGATTGCTTGGGGTTTTGCTGGATGAGGAAGACCCTCATCCTGCCAGTGACTCAAAGTCTGGCTTTCATTTAGATTTAGATTCCTAGACCTACCATGTGTTGTTTATGGACAACCATATATTTGCAAATACATTATTGATTATAATTATTATGGACAGTTGATTATGGAGTTGTTTAGTATTTTAGTTATAGACTTATATCTAATGTTAACATTTCAACATTTTATGTCATTTCATGCATGAAACTTGGAGCCTTTGGGCATTTTTGCTATATGTATGTCATATTTTGACAAGGAAAGCATTTGAATTTTGTTAGTTTGATATGCATTGAGCTTCTAAAATGTCTATGGTGAATGGTTTATCAATGTTATGATATGCATATTTGAAATCTCTCTAGAGTCTATATATAAAAATTTCCCTATTTTTTTAATAGTTGTCCCCTTTCATCCCCTAAAAATTGGCCTTGAACCATACCCGTACCGGAACACATCCCCATCCCCTAAAACATCGTCGTCCCCGAAACTCCGTGGAACATAGGGATTTGATGAATACAAGACCTGGATTTCAAAGTATGTTATCTGTGTTGTTAATCATCTAGACTAGTGTTAGGGGCAAATGAAGTTGAACCAATGGCATTATTCACCACAAAATGCCAATGCAAGGTTTAATGAGGTCAATGCAGCCCGTAAGAATATCATGGACTAAGGGAAAATCAAAATCTCTCCTAACACCCAAGGGCAGTCAACCTTGAAAGGTAGAAAGAGAACTTACAATGTGCACTTATTTGTATTCCTTTGGTTGTGGCCAAGGAGAAGTAGATGGTTCTCAATGTCAAAACAAAGTAGATGCATGAGAACTAAAATGAAAATGAGAAATTGGAGACTAAACTTTTAGTAATACCCAATGTCAAAAGATGAATCAAAATGTGTTCTCTCAATTTATTTCACAGCAGTATCTCTTTCATTCATATCAGGAGAAAGGGAAACAAAGTTGCCAATTTCCTAACAGACAATGGTCTTAACATTCCACCTTATCAGAAAATTTATCACCTAATTCAGATCTGAGCCTTTCATAAAAAATGACCTCCATTGCGACCAAGGGTTCAAACCTCTGATATAATGGTAATTGGGTGCATTCCTATGAGTGACCAAGGTCCAAATCTCCAAACCACAATAAGGCGGCCAACATCCTAAAGCACATTATAGAGGTTGTGGACCATTCAAACTTCAAAAATGAGTGAAATTGTGGCATGTTCAAAATGGGGTTTATAGTAAGTGTGTGACTTGGCTAGCACAATAAAGTGGCCCATATCCATGCTCCCACAGCAAATTTAAAAAGACCCACAATCTTTCCAGGCCCTGACAGGACAAAAAATAGCGTTCATGGTGTAACTTATCATAATTTCTAAGGTTATTCACTTATCATTACGCATGCATGGTCAAACATCAAACATGCCTAATGTGATAACAATGTGAAAATGCTCTAGTCTGAGATGAATTTGTTAGATCATTCTAGCATTAGAGAAATCAGTGATAATATCCATTATAATCTCATAATATCTTGCTATTAGCATTATTGTTTTTCTCGTTTAATTTTGAAACAATCATGGAGGTTGTGAGTCTGAAAATTTGGGATTACCAAATTAACCCTTGTTTGTCAGAGTATGCCCCTTTTCTCTAACAGTATTGGCTAATTATATGTAATCTCCCCATTTTTGGGCTTTCCTAAGCATCAATTATTTTCATGGATTGGCCTATGACTTTGGTCCCTGTAGGCTAATGGAGTGTTCAGGGGACCCTTTGTGGGTGATTTGGGGCTTTTCAGCTGACCCTTGGGTTGTTTATTTCAATACTCTCCATCTCAGATATTCAGTTCAAGCTCCATTTGTACGTACTTACTATTTTTAGTAAGTCTCTAGAGCATTTGGTCCCATACTATTTATAGTATGTCATCTGGACAGTTGGATGGTACCACAGCTATTACAAGGTAGTTGGCAGAATTAATTAAATGTTCTGATATTGGCATTTATTGGAGTTACTGATTAATATTAATTTATTAAAGTTTCGACTTAAATATTATTAATTAAATTAATGACTTTATATTACAGGGATATAAGGAGTATTAAATGCATAAGTTTTTTTAATGATTATAAAGTCAATTATTAAGCCTTTATGGGGACCCACTACATTAAATGATTAATTGAGATGAAATGAAATTATAAAAGTGCATTTCATTTCCTCCAAATCGTGGATTTTTGACAAAGTTATAAAAAGGCTCTTGAGAGCTCTTTAATTCATTCTTGTTTACACATTTTATGAGAGCTGCAACAAGGGTTTGCTGATTTGTGGAAGCCATAGCTTTTTGAGGACGAAATCCCTCAAAGAGAATAGTGTTTGCAGGTGTGGAAGATCACCCGAGAACACTCATTTTGATAATCTCATCTAGAGGTTATAACTATGCTACATTGGATTCAATTCAACAAAGTCTGGTCAGAATTACAAGAGATAGAAGAAGAGCAGATTGAAGGGTTTAATTTGCAGATCGGAGGCATTGGAGATTAATCATTGCTGGCTGTACCATCTCCAATCAGGCCGTACCATTCCTAGGGCTAATGTGGGGTTTGAGGGAACAATTCTAGATTAGCTTCAGACCCTAAATCAGGTCGTACCATATTTATCAGCCACTGCCCAACAGTCATCAGCAAAAAATCATCTTCCAATTGGACATTTTGAAATGTTGTGTTGCCTGGCAACCCTAGGCGTTTGACTGGGGTATGTTCAGAGTTTTAATTAAATGCAAGTAATATTTCAGTTTGGTGAAAGTAATTTATCTCTTAGAATTAAGAGCTATTCAATTTCATTTCTCAGCTTTCATTTCTGTTAAATGCAGAACACCAAAAAAAAGTCAGAAAAACAAAAACAAATCAGAAATTAAATATCCAGAACAGGGTGGGCTATTTTATTATACTAGTTTCTTGACGACTTGTGTTGGTGGTCCCCTGCTGTTTTGTAGTCTCTGTTTTCATCTCCTCCTTTCTAGGCCTCTCTAAGTTTATCTTCCTAAAACATGGTAAAAAGTAGTACTCTTGGGTCCCATTGACCTACTTTGGGTCAACCATGTACATCAATATAATTTCTTTCTTCTTTTCTCTCTGACGTGGTCAGTTCTAATCCTTGGCATTATTAGCTACTAGCTGTAAGCTACTTTTGATTCAGTGCATATACAATAATTGTTTTGTTTAAACTTATGAATGGTTAGTTGGTTGTTAATCACTAGGGTTTGCTTGAAATGTTCTCTGATCTCTATGAAGAAATATCTTTTAACAGCGCAGATGAAAACCAGGCAGTGTTTATAGTGATGGAGGATATGGTTGAACCTAACACGCACAGGATGCTCAAGCCCTTACACTGGAAAAATAGAAGTGGGATGGTTTGCTAATAAGTCTAGACAGACGGAAATTTATTTGATGGTAGCCAAAAGTAGAAATCCCCATATAATTTTAATTTCTCCCCTGCTAAGAACATTAATAGAGACTCTACATATTCATATCAATGGTGTAGGTGGATACGAAGTGTAAAGGAATTGAATATTCTATACAATGAAAAGACATGGCCCAAACATATCCCCGAAAAACACAGTTGAAACCTACCCAAAGGTTATGGAATGAAACAGCAGTTTGATTGAATGAATATTGTGCAGTAACATGAGGAGGTATTTGTTCAAATCAAACGGATTTTGATCATAAATCGTTATTGTTAACATTTCAGTTGTCTTTCTAGGACAACACAAAACGGATCAATGTATAAGGATAAACCTTTCTTCAAATTAGAAGGGGAAGCTCCATTGTAATAGAAAACACAACTAAAGCCGAGAACCTAAGGAAACAACCTCTAGCCTTATACAATATGTACAAGTTATATCTCTAGCTTTTGAGAAATAAGAGCTCAATTATTGAAATGAGAACCAATTTACTTAGTATTTCCATTATATTATTTTATTAATGGCTAATCCAATTAACCCTGGTTTTAACCTTGCTTTATTGTAGGGCTTTGATGTTTACCCAAGTTATGTTGAGTATGTTGTCATTGATGTCAAAGGTTGATGATCAAGGTCATACAAATCTCAGAGGATTACTCAAAGTAATAGAAAAATGATTTGAGCTATCTATTTGTCTGCTTGAGCTAGTTGGTTGTCTAGTTGAGCCACCTGACTCTGAGCTACCTAGGTGTCTGCTTAAGCTGCTTGTGTGTCTAATTTAGCTACTCGTCAGCTGCTTAGTCAGATTATTTGACATGTCACCATTGAATATTCAAAAGAATTAAATATTATTTAATAGTGGAGGTTTCAGCTTTACGAAGGCAAATATAATTATGGCCCTATTGCATATATACTCCAAAAGTAAATAAATGCCTAGCATTTCTATTTGGGAATGAACTCATTAATTCTATCACATATCCTCAGTGTGACGGCATAACTCCTACCAGATGTGGTTGTGGACCAGCTCCTTTAAAGGAACTATTCAGTAAAGTTTTTTATACAAGTTACCCATTATGCATTGACTTCTAAATACTATAGCAAACAATTTCTTGATATGCCAGGAAGGCTTCCACTATATAGAGATTTAGAAGTGTACAATGGGTACAAGGCAGTACTCCTTAGACTCTTTCCTGGTCATGATATACAAGATTCGATTACAAATGAGTTCATAGAATTTATCAATGCAAAAGGTCTAAGTGTTGACGCTCTTCGTCATTGTTTTAAGAAGGATGCTCATAGTTGGTAGTACCTCCATGGCCAACGCTTCCAATTGCTGCAGACTATTGAATTTACATTGCTCGATTAACCATGAGCAATGCCATTGCCCTCCCAACCGTAGATGAACAGCTATCGTCTCCCTCAAGCATCATATCTATATTAATCTGCATAATATTCTTCACTTGTTTTTCTTTTTTGAATGAGATCACATATCTCATTATGTATATGCAAGAGGTGCCCTTTCACCAAGGGACACCACTCTTATATATTAATATAATTGTATATTAAATAATTATATTAATATATTATAATATTAATATAAAATCAATATATTATCAATAATTATATTTAAAAATATAATAATATTATCACAATTATTATATTATCATACAACATAATAATTATACAATATAATTATATCATCACATAATAATATAATTATATCATCTCATAATAATAATATAAATATAATCACAACCTTTGTGATATCTATGTCGGCCTATGGATTCTAACCACAACTACAACAAAACCAACACTCCCTCTTAGCTAGGGAGGAATCCTTCTAGATAATAGATGACCAACAATTGTCTCAAGTGATGCAATGCATCTCTTGAGACGATCAGATGCCTTCAAGTTCATCCTCCCGATGCTACCTTCAACACTCCTTAGCTAGGGAGGAATTCATATTAGGTTGAATCATAATGACTGCATCATTATGGTTCACCATAAACATCACAATGAATTTTGTGTTCTCGGATATCACCTTAAGTGATATTGAACATTAGATATCTATCATTATGGTATGTTCTTCGGATATCACCTCATGTGATATTGAACATTATGTTCTCGGATATCACCTTAAGTGATATTGAACATTAGATATATATCATTATGGCATGTTCCTCAGATATCACATTTTGTGATATTGAACATTATGTTCTTGGACATCACCTTAAGTGATATTGAACAATAGATATTTACCATTATGTTAAGTTCCTCGGATACCACCTCAAGTGATATTGAACAATAGATATCTACCATTATGTTATGTTCCTCGGATACTACCTCAAGTGATATTGAACATTAATGTCATGTTCTTCGGATACCACCTCATGTGATATTGAACATTTGTGTCATGTTCTTTGGATACCACCTCATGTGATATTGAACATTAGACATCTAACATAATGGATTTCATAAATCTTCATTGTGAGATCGTCACCTCACAATGAGGATTACAAAGTCTTATCATTGTGAGATCGTCACCTCACAAAGATATTCATATCACAAGTACAAGAAAATCACCACGGACTCTCTCACGTGGTGTAGTCATGGTGTCACACACATGTCATCCACCATGAACCATATCAGAGTGTGGATTCACCGTGGCTACTCCCAGAGGGTGGAACAAGGGCTTTCACTTCAAACTTCTCTCTCACAGAGAAGAATGCATTACAAGGGATTGCACCCCAAACTTCTCCCTCACAGGGAAGAATGCATTAAAAAATCTTCATGATGATGCGGCTCCCTCTGAAGCTCTAAGTACTAACATCAACCTCTTGACCTTCTCGTCCAAGGTTGCCTCTATAGGTTTGTTAAACTCCCTCTGAATATTAATTCCTCCTCTTGAAGAAACTGAACACAATCTATATAGACTCTTCCTCTTAGAGTGATGTCTCAACTTAGTCCATAAGAACAACAGGGGCAGGGCCTTCTCTCTCCAAATTGGATGCTTTCACTTCTCAGCTTGCAGTTGTTGCATTTGAGGACTTGAACAATGAGAACACTAATGGTGCAGCTGATCCCATTGGCCTTGGCACAATTTGTGAATCAACTAATGCCATTGATGAAGAAGAAGAAGAAGAAGAAGAATCTTTGATAATCAATTTGATGATTGAAACTTAGAATAAAGTTCCAATTGCTGAAAGTTGAAACAGTGATACTTGAATTTGATATTATTATTTTAATATTTTGATGTTGAACTTGAAGTATATGATGCTATGATGGTATGATCATGATCCTATGATTACAAGTTTATGGTGTTTTGTTGTTTATATGATAATATGTGACATTCTAATCTCAATTCATGCTTCTACGCTTATGTGTGTGTGTGATTTTTACATGTTTTTTGTATTAACGAACCCAAACTCCATTTCAAAATTTTGTCACATCGGTTCTTCAAACCCATATCTGAACCTGAACCTGAACCCGAACTGGAAACTTAATTTAAGTTAAATAACTAGGTGTAGCAAAATAGAAGCAAAGCATGAGCATAATTTGCTTTATCTAATATTTTTTGAGTTTGTTAACTTATAAATTTTCTAAAATATTAAACAATTACCTTAACACCTACCTGAAAAGTGTTTATTCTATAACTTTTGATCTATAGGATTTTGCAGCTTGAAAGTTGACCAAATGGAAGATAGTAACCCTGTGAAATCCCCCATATTTATTTTGCTGCAGCATTTTCCAGTCACCAATTTTAATTGTTATGGCGATTTACTAGAAAAAATATTGTTAATTTAATTTCTTTCAAACCGTCAAGAATTTTCTCTTAAAAACTTACCTGTAATGTCCCCATTTTAGCTCACCTTGGGTTGCAGTGAGGATTAGCCTATCAATGACCCTCGTAGGCTAAATCAGATGGATAGAGGGTCTCAATTAGCAGAGTCAGAGATGTTCAAGATTGCTTTTTGTTTGGGTCAGATTTATAGTAAGTGTCTATTTTGGGAAAGTCAGGGTTTCTATTTTTAGCAGGGCACTTGGACAGTTTGGTAGCAGTATGGAGTTGTGGTGATATTGACAGATCTTTTATTTTGAGACTTACTATTTATAGTAAGTCAATTTGGGTCAGTTGCTATTCGTGGCAGGGCACTAGGCATCTGCCTCAAGCAATGAGCACCTGGATATTGAGTTGTTCTTTTGGAGGAATGAATAAGCAATTTATTTGATTAATAATTATTAATTTACACTTAATTAATTATTAAGTTCAGCTTATTATAAAAGTGGTCTAGTGCATTAAATGTCTATTTAATAAAGTTACGCTTTGGCGCCTAGTCGGAGGGAATTATAATTAAATATTATAATTCAAATGTATGCAACAAAAGCTAATTCATTCAAGTTATGTGAGGAGTGTGGGAGAAGCTGCCTGGTCGATTTGTGAAGGGGAAATATAAAAGCCAAACAAAGGGAATTCGAACCATATCTTGTGCATTTGATAAACTTGTTTTGTGTGGAGAGAAGATTGAAACAAGGGTTTCATAACTACAGCTTGGGGCATTGTAAATTCTTCAGTCTCCAGCACTTTGAGTTGGTGCGACATTTCAATGAATTGTGCAACCAGCAATGGCTTTATACAGAAGCCATGATTGAGCTAATTGGTGGTGAAAGTGGAGATTTGGATCCATAGACATTTCAGAGATTATTAGCAGGCGTAGAAATCAGTCAGCATAACTACCTTTCCCAGCCATTAAAGTCAGCGTATGAGACTAATAAGGCAGCCGCAGGTCACAGAGAAGCCACATGAGACAAGAAGGGTTATTGGCACCTATTGAAGCATGGTTAACCAGGGTTATATGCTTTTTGAGCTTGTATATTGTTGAAATACAATGACAAATGGAGGGAGCAAGTATAAGGTACCATCTAGTTTGGTGTTTGAGAATTCATTAAAAACAAAATAGTTTTCATTTATTAAGCTTGTCATTTCTAAAATAGGGGCTCCCACAAATATAGTCTTGAAGATAAAATGAACACTTGTAAGAATATGACCCAGCCATTAAAGTCAGCATAACTGCCTTTCCCAGCCATTAAAGTCAGCGTACGAGACTAATAAGGCAGCCGCGGGTCACAGAGAAGCCACGTGAGACAAGAAGGGTTATTGGCACCTATTGAAGCATGGTTAACCAGGGTTATATGCTTTTTGAGCTGGTATATTGTTGAAATACAATGACAAATGGAGAGAGCAATTATAAGGCACCATCTAGTTTGGTGTTTGAGAATTCATTAAAAACAAAATAGTTTTCATTATTAAGCTTGTCGTTTCTAAAATAGGAGCTCCCGCAAAAATAGTCTTGAAGATAAAATGAACACTTGTAAGAATATGACCCAGTTTCAAAAACCCAACTGCCGCATGACAAGGTTGCAATGTTAAAAATAAGGGTACATTCTTGAGCTCTTGTAAGAATATTACCCAGTTTCATAACCCAACTGAAGTATGACGAGGTTGCACTGTAAGAAACGCAGTACATCGTTGATCTGTCCATGTTTAGGATGATGTGTGTGATGCAAGCTCACTCCACACAACGAGTAACTAAGAGGGACTCTAAACCCCTTACCTATATTTATAGGTTCCATTTCAATAGGATAATTGAAAACCAATCCCCCTTTTTTTCCTATTGGAAAACTATAAATCCCCTATTAGACCAACAATTTACAATTGGAAAAGTATAAACTGTTGAAGAACAATTTACAATCTAGACCAACAAGGAGATGGTAATTCATTAGTAACTCCCATGTTAATGAGAGCAAATAGGTTGGAATCCTAGTATGTCAAAGGGTAAAGGGGAAATTTTATCCAAACACGGTGGGAGGTAATCTGACAGAGGATATCCTTTAGAAAAAGTAGATAGGAGGGAGCAGTTCAGAGGAAATTGGAGCTGACCTGAACAAGACCATGGGATGTGAATATTCTGGGCACAGAAAATTCTGTCTTCCTGATGGGTTCTTCTGCCCTGAAGCTGTGCAACTTGGCAATTTCCCATTATTTTCTTTTCCTTCCACTCATCCTTCGAAATCTTTCTACAACTCTTATGTTGTTGCTGGCTTTGTTGGAGAGTATTGGAACATTTTGGAGGAGCGTGTATGGCAGGCATTGTTGTGACGTCGTTATAGGTCATCACATGATGAGATTGAGATTTTTCATCACAATTTCCAACCAAAACGCACAAACACAAGCACAGAAGAAATATTTTGCGATGACGAATCTCTGAAATGTGAAATCGAGTAGCCATGAAAACTTCTCAAAAAGAAACTTTTGGAGAGAAACTATAAGAGGCCGATTCAGAGATTTTATATATATATATATATATACACACGCGGTCAATATGATTGTTTATTTGAATTTATATCTCTTTCAATTTATTTGATTTGACATCTCTGTAAAATAAGTTTAATAGATATTATAAATATAAATAAATGTTGACATACTTTTATAAATCAACTTGAAATAAATAGAAGGTTAAAATTCTTTTTTTTTTTATTTGTGGATGTTGAATTATTAATATGAAAGATGTCATAATATAATATTTAAGTTTTAAATTTTTGTTATGAAATTTGATATAGATTTATTTCTATTTTTCTTATGTATTAGCGGAGTTAACTTGGGTCATGGGCTTGCTCTCTATTGATCAGGTTCGTTTTCGATGGATGGATTTATTCGGTGCATGTCGGTTGTGGCTTCGACTTATATCCCCAGGGGATTAGTCTCACCTCAGCTCACCCCTTCCTGAACCACAACTTGGCAATAAGTAAGACCAAGGCAAAGCAAGTTGGACACTAGGCTGGGTTGCGGGGGCACCCCTGGAGTAACGAAAAAAAAGAGGCAATTGTGCATAGTTCTATATGAGGTGGTGTGAATCTATTAGACTCGTCAATACTTGATATTTGCCTATTAAAGACCTGTGAAACATGTACACTCGTAAACTATATGATTTTGTACAATACAATGTTAATGAACATCTTTACGAGTCTTTTATATGTTGGGAATTAGGTGTCATCGACCTTGTAAATCCGTGTAATTAATTATTCCTAATATTGTTTGTGATTCGCCCATAAGGGATGGAGGGTTTCATCCACAGTAGTAATAAATATTTTACTGGTACAATAAATAAGTTTTTGTTGGCCTTGATAATTGTCTTATTGGTAAGGATTTAATGAGTTACTTTAACTGGATAGGCATCGCGTCAACGGTAAAATGGTAAAGTTGAATAACCTAGGAATTCACCTTGGAGATCTACTCTTTTGAGGTGTTGTGACATTTGTCATAAGTTGTAAGAGCATCTATGACAACTATGTCACTTGTCATATGATTCTATGATGACTATGATAGAATCTTTGCTATTTTGGTCCCTAATCACCCATGCATGAAAGATGTATTGTCATAGTTGTAAGAGCATCTATAAGAGGTCAATATGAGTTGCAAAAAATATGATTATAAGGTGGAAGGCACTGGATTTTCAAACTTGGAAATCATCCTTTGTGATTGTGTATTTTCCTATATTTAATTGGGTGCTTACAAGTGAAGTTCATCGAGTTTGCTCAAGTTTTTCTTTGTAGGGGATATGCTACTGGATTGAATATTGAAGAGGAGTTTAGAGTGTTTTATTGTAATGACTTGTTGCTTATAATACGAGACATTCACTTGAATATATAATATCTTAGCTTCACAATGGAAAAATGGGATTGTGTAGGGCTGCGTAGAGGAGTTTCTACCCGAGCATGGGTCGTGCAGTCTCTATTGTCCTTTTCTTTCATCCTACTTCATCACTTAGGGGCGTTGCGTGGGAGTGTTATGTTATGCCTCTAACCCTATAGTGTGCATGGTTATGAATAGTTAGCTTGTGGCTACCTTAACCCCTAGTTGAGTCATATTATCATTATTACATTGTTATTTAGTTAATTAGGTCAGTCTTAGGCATATATAATCATATTTAGGTTAGCATTGGTGATATATTAGGCATAAGTAGAGTGTACATAAGACGTAGTGAGTCTTATTACATCATATGGAGTATTGAATTCTTATTGAAGATTATTGGAGGTATCCCCCTCAAAGTGGATTAGGAGGTTGTCCTCTCAAAGTGGCATATTATTATCAAGTATTTGCAACATATTTGGTATTATATCTTCTATTATATAAGTTATTTCATTACATGTTAGTTGTTGTATGTGGCAGTGTGGGAGGAGTTCAGAGGTTTGGGGGTTATTTTTGGTAGGTTATTTGGGGTTTCTTTGTGGCTTTCATTGGCTCGAAGGTGTGTTGGGTGTTGTTCTTGGTCTGGTTGGAGTATTTTTTGTTGGTTGTATGCAAGTTTCAAGGGTTTTACCTTGGTTGTTAATTTTAAGCAAAGTTGATGTGTTAGGTGCCTATTGTTTTGTTTTTTTCTTCGTAGGACTTGCATGCTCTATATGGAGAATCTATATTGAAGAAAAATATTTCATTCAAAGAGATCTTGTTAAGGGGTACTTTCTCTCCCTTCTTGGATAAAAATTATGGTCTTCAAATGAATAACATCATTCTCATGGAAATTACTTCTCAAAATAGTATATTTAAGCCTTCAAAACTGAATGGGTATCTAGATAAGAGTGAATATATGTTCATGCTTGTGATTCAACTAGAGAGTGTTAAGGAGGATATTAATCACTTGATTTGTAAGTTCATGGGTATACATGTCTTTCTACCCTTTCTGGAATCATGGTCTCATTGCACATGGAACCTATTAACACAAAAGTTTGTACTCTTGCCTAGATGGTGGTGAGTGACCTAGGCAACCTTGTGAAACATGGAAAGAATCTCTCAAGTGCGGGACTTGACAAGAGATGTTGAATCTCTAGAGAAGGTTGGCTTCCTTTACAATCTCGATGCACCTAAAACTATCGCTTTTGAGGAAAAGGGAGAAAGATATGATGAAAGGGAAATGCAGAAAGGGAAACGGTGATGCACCAGATTGAAATATAGTTACTATCTCTGCCTATAAATACACTTGAAATCAATAACTTAAACATACATTGTTCTTAAGTCTAATTCTATTGAATAACAAACATGAAGATTATAAAAATATAATATGTAAGCCGAGAATAGGAAAGGAACTCATTCAACACAAGGCAAGGAAATGCACTACGTAGCTAAATGCAAGAAAAGGCAAAACATAAAGTTTCATTCATGCAAGGAAAAATATTACAGTTGCAAAGCATAGCTACTATGAATAAAAACAGAGGAGAACCCATAGATTTTGTATAGAAATTGCCTTTATAGAGTTCAGGCATAACTCTGATTTTACATCAAGTTAAAATCCCAACCACGGTGGAGTTAAGTTACATAAGGAAGAAGAAATAAATATCAGATCCAAACCTTATCTTTGTTACAACATTCAATCATGAAGAGACAGAATGATGCATCTGATAGATGGAAAGAACAAATCTTATCCCTGCAAGAATTAAATGAGCATGGGATGCACCAAATTCGTGTTACAAAACCTAAAAGAAGTCGTTCAACATTAAATTTTTATTATAGTAATGTTTCATGGACACAAACAGTCAAATTTGGTTGCTGTCAAAAAAATGTCGAGGCAGAAAACATGATGTTTTAGCCCACTTGAGATATCGACAAGACATGACATATATCTTGCTGATGTTAGCCTCACTGACATTGCGGTTTCGCACATCACCCCAACAAGTTATTTGGGATAATCACAAAAATATGCAGGTCATTGATTAACAAGAAGATGCACAAGCCTTAAATTTTGAGAAAATATGGAAAAACACTGGCCCGCGTCACTTGACGGTTGAGCAAAATGGAACCACATGGAAAAATCTATATGGTTTTGTCATTTTGCACTATACTTGATGAGTAGGAAGAAACAAATCGCGAAATGGTGAAAAATAGGAAAACTTGACATGTGGACCCACCAAAGATATTGGGATAACATGCCATATGTCTTGTTGATGCAACTCATCAGCATAAGTATACATCATTGGCTCATAATATTTTCCCCATTTCGATAGTTAAAATCTATGCCAATGAACAACACACTCATAAGATTTCAGTGAGAGTTTCACCGACATTGATTTCAGCAAGACAAAAGGGAAATTCCAGTGAAATGACAAGATAACACCAGGGGAAGGATAATACGATGTGTTAGCCACCGTAAAACATGATTTGTTAACCCATGTAACATATTTTATCCCATGATGAAGATGTCTCAGATCGGTTATTTGTAATGGCTTGAATGGTAGCAAAAATAGCCAACATTTCTGGCGATTTAGAGGGGATGTTTGCATGCTAAGCATATGATCAGTGGCCTTAAGAAATCTATTGGGAATGGAGTCACCAACACTGGAAAATAATGTGTTATCCCACCTGTAAATTCATGAAAATCTACAACCTGAAGAAAAAGACCAAAAATTTCTATCTATAGAAGAAATAGTTGTGCTCGTGCACTTCTTGAAAAGTTGAAAACATCTACTATACTATGTACAAGAAATTATAACAAAATAAATCAAATAAAGATATTAACTAGCTTGTTGAAATAGATGCCCTTCCTGACTAATTTCTTTCTTCTTTCAAGCATATGGGCAACTAGGTAGGGTATAAGGAATGATAGGCATTCATCATGTTGCTAGAATACACTCTCAATGCTAAGAACAAAGAAATTTTCCAACATTGGAACATTGTCTTTATGAGCAAGAAAAATTTGCTCATCCTTGTGATAATCTCCCTCATGCTTTGAAATAAGAATGGCCGGGGGAAGCTTTCTAATTCGTTGTAGATATAGATGCCTTATGGGGCATCTGTTAGAAAAATAAGCAGAAAAAATGCAAATATAAACATGAAAGAGAACACAAAGACACAGAGATTTAACGTGGTTCACCCAATCCTTGGGCTACGTCCACCAACAGCGAGTCCAATATCTTTATTATTATCCAGTGATTACAATCTGAAACCTGCAACTCAATACCATCACAGGAAGCTACAAAAATCCCTCATACAATGAAATCTCAAAACCCTAAGCCCTTTTCACAAGCATATTTGACCTAACCTAATTAGGGAAAAAAATACTCCGACTAATAGAAAATCAATGGTCGACCCTTTACAATATTATTAAGCCTTGACCCCATCAGGGGCTCTGCCCCTTGACCCCGAGCTTGGGGCCCAAATAGATATGTCTAGGGGGAAACCGCACTGAAAGAAATCGAGTCTGATTAGGCTCCACATACATAACAATCTCCCACTTGGAGAGTGATCAGACTCCACAATAATATCCTCCCACTTGGAGACTGATCGACCAAACCTGTAGCTCCCGCTGGAATAAAGAAACCACCCTAGACTCTGTTGTTCTTTTATTCTATTCAGTCTAGAAGACCAACCGAAGCTGAAGAGGAATTCAGCTTCTCCCTTGTCACTGCCTTTGTAAACATATCTGCTAGATTATCATCTGTATGTATCTTCTCCAACTTTAACT
>MU226400.1:13121339-13193464 GCA_018584345.1 Thuja plicata | reverse complement strand
GATGCAATATCATTTGTATAATACATTCAGCTTGAATGTACAATGTAATTGATCCAATTATAATTTGAAAATTCTTGAAACATGATCAACTCTTAGAGTACAAAAAATGACATTTTCTGTTATGAATAAAACTACAAAAATGATTATTAATAATACCTGAAGGATAATATTAATAAGACTTTTCTAAAAATGCAATCTTTTCCTGTTTTATGATCATCTTGGTGCATGCTACAAATTAGGATAACACTTCCTTAGACATTGCTGCCTCTTTCTTGGCTATTCCCTCTAATGGCCGCCATAGATCCTTCTAATAGAGATAGTCCTCCATTTGCATCTTCCATAACTGGAAGTTCTGCCCATTAAACTTATCAACCTTCAGCCTACCCTCGTCTGCCATTTCTCCCACTTAACCGAGAGACTCTCCCACTAACTCATGAGACCTGCTTTAGAGAATAGATGAAAGAACGAACAAAAAAACCTCACTCTTATACCACTTGTCAGAATAATAAGCAGAAAAAATGCAAATATAAACATGGAAGAGAACACAAAGACACAGAGATTTAACGTGGTTCACCCAATCCCTGGGCTACGTCCACCAACAGCGAGTCCAATATCTTTATTATTATCCAGTGATTATAATCTGAAACCTGCAACTCAATACCATCACAGGAAGCTATGAAAATCCCTCATACAATGAAAACTCAAAACCCTAAGCCCTTTTCACAAGCATATTTGACCTAACCTAATTAGGGAAAAAAATACTCTGACTAATAGAAAATCAATGGTCGACCCTTTACAATATTATTAAGTCATTGTTGGTGTCGAGGGGAGGGCCCCCGTAAGGTGCGTAACCCCTTGACCCCATCAGGGGCTTTGCCCCTTGACCCCGCCTGGGGCGCTGCCCCAGGACCCCACAAGGGGCTCTGCCCCTTGACCCTGAGCTTGGGGCCCAAATAGATATGTCTGGGGGGAAACCACGCCGAAAGAAACTAAGTCTGATTAGGCTCCACATACATAACAACATCCTCTTGATGGAACTGGGTCTAAGTAATCAGCCTTGACCTCACTGTTGCACTTTGCAATTATGGTATCTTGCTAGCTTGAAAATGGCTCCTCTTCTTTTTGTGAAGAAATTATATCTACCTCTTCATGTTGCTCATGAACTACTTCCTTTGGATTTGCTGGTATGGTGTAGATCTCCACTTGTTGTTGCAACTCATGATCTTTTGATGAAAGATAAAATGGCTGGACATATATGGATGAGAAAAATGTTTCTATCACATACCAAAAATCTTCTTCTTCATTAGAATTCTCTTGCTCTGCTACAATAATATGCATAGGTTGAGGGGAAACCTCATTCATATCATCGTGTTCTTCCTCAAGGATAGAGCTATCCTTGGGATCTTCTTTTTCATTCTCCATATCATGGAGGACTTCCTTTTGTACCATCTAATTTTGTCCTTCTTCTTGTAGCAGGCCTTTGGTTTTGGTAAAGGCTCATTAGCCAAGATTTGTTCCTCGAGGGAAAAAACAACTTCATTGTATTCTTCTTCCTCAACAAAAGAGGGAAGCTCTTCAAATAAGAGGATTGGATCCTTTTTTTTTTTTTTAATCTTCATCTATAGAGAGGTTTAAAAATGTATAACCTCTTCAACATCCTCCAGTAGTAGCTCCTCTTTCTCCTCCTCTAGTTCATGTGAAGGCTTATGAAAAACAGGCTGCAACTCCTCCTAAGGTTGCTTTATCTTTGTTTTTTCCTCCCAAAATGACATATTGGGACCATGAGTTGTCCATACAACCGGTCCATCCTTAAAGAGTGAAATGGAAATAGGTACAAAAGGCTGAGAGGGTAAAGTTTCTTGTACAAGGAGTGGAGAAATTACAATAGTAGGATTTTGTAATGGAGGGGGCTTCCTGAAGCTTGGAATGATTTATTTAAGAGAAGGGGCTACCTCTTTTGATTCAGATGGTTACACGTAAGCAATCCCTATCCCCATCTCCTCCTCTACTACAATTATCCTCCTTGCAAGGTCCTCCTCAAACCACATTTTTGTGCCTCCCACTTTGGAGAGTGAAGGAGAGTCTAATAATCTTGTTCTTGTTGATGAGGATAAGCTTGATAGGTGTATTCCTCCTTATATTTCCCTTGTTGGACCTCCATGTTTTTCTCATGAGAATAGACTTGGTAAGCCATCTCCTCTTGCTCCTACTTCCTCCCAAACTCATCTAACAACATGTTGAGGTCTTACAACTACTCAGTCATTTTTAACTCATCCATCTATTGGGTCATATCTAAATTGTCCAAAAAAGACTGCTTTTGGAATTCCAACATCATGACCTTGAGCCCACTAATTTCATTTGAAGACACGGAGGATAGAGAAGGGGTAGGAGGGTGGTAAATATATTGTACATGTTGGTCATTTGATGCAGCAAAAGAGCCATAGTTGGGTTGTGGCTGATATTGATATTGATAATAGGAGGGCTGAGAGATAACATATTCATGATATGGGGGACAATAGTAAACATTTTTATGAAATGGGTCCATGTTAGAGCTTTGTAAAAGCTACAATTTCATAGAAAACTTGAAAAAATATATAAAGATCAGAGATGATCTTACACATACTAGCACTTATACTACTCAAAACTAGTAGATTTTGCACTCAGAGTCACCATGGTGTTTGATTGAACTGCCTCCAAATGCTATTGGCACTAAGAAAAGACCCAAATTCTTAGTGAATGAAGCTTGTATTGGTACATGAGGGGATGTTCTTGATTTGATCTGGTCTTTGTCCCACCAGGCGTGCCAAAAACTGTTAACACAAAAGTATGCACCCTTGTCTAGATGGTGGTTAGCGACCTAGGCAACCTTGTGAAACATGGAAACAGCCTCCCAAGTGTGGGACTTGACAAGAGAGGTTGAATCTTTGTAGAAGGAAGAATTCCTTTACAATGCAGATGCACCTAAAACTACTACTTTTGAAGAAAAGGGAGAAAGATATGTTGAAAGGGAAATGCAGAAGTGGAAACGGTGATGCACCAAAGTGAAATACGGTTACTATCTCTGCCTATAACTACACTTGAAATAAATAAAAACCTTAACATACATTATTCTTAAGTCTAATTTTGTTGAAGAACAAACATGAAGATTATAAAAATACAACATGTAAGCCGAGAATAGGAAAGGAAATCATTGAACAAAAAGGCAAGGAAATACACTAAGTAGCTGAATGAAAGAAAAGGAAAAACATAAATTTTCATTAATGCAAGGTAAAATATTACAATTGTTGAGCATAGCTACTATGAATACAAATAGAGAACCTAGAAATTATGTACAGAAATTGCCTTTATAGAGTTCAAGCATAACTCTGATTTTACATGAAGTTCAAACCCCAACCATGGTGGAGTTAGGTTATAGAAGGAAAAAGAAATAAATATCAAATCCAAATCTTATCTTTGTTACAACATTCAATCATGAAGAGACAAAAAGAGGCTAGAATGATGCATCTGGTAGATGGAAAGAACAAATATTATCCCTACAAGAAGTAAATGAGCATGGGATGCACCAAATTCATGCTACATAACCCAAAAGAAGTCGTTCAACATTAAATTTATATTCTGGTAATGTGTCATGGCCACAAACAATCAAATCTGGTCGTTGGCAAAAAATTGTCGAGTCAGAAAACACGATGTGTTAACCCACCTGAGATATCAGCAAGACATTTTTATGTCTTGTCAGCATTTGTCCTGCCGATATCGTGGTTTTTCACATCACCCCAACAACTTGTTTGGGATAATCACACAAAATCAAAAGAAACCAGGGTCATTGATTAACAAGAAGATGTACGAGCCTTAAAATTTGAGAAAATATGGAAAAGCACTGGCCCACATCACTTAACGGTCGAACAAAATAGATCCACGTGGAAAAACCTAATTGGTTTCACCATTTTGCACTATGCTTGATTAGTAGGAAGAAACAAATCATGAAATGGAAAAAATAGGAAAATACAACACGTGGGCCCACCAAACATATCAGCATAATATGCCATATGTCTTACTGATGCAACTCATCGACATAAGTATACACCATTGGCTCATAATATTTCCCCCTTTTTGGGAGTTAAAAGATATGTTGATGGACAACGCACTCATAAGATTTCAGTGAGAGTTTCACCATCATTGACTTCGGCAAGACAAAAGGGAAGTTCTAGCAAAATGACAAGCAAACACCAGGGAAAGGATAACACGATGTGTTAGCTACCAGAAAACATGATGTCTTAACCCATGTAACATATTTCATCCCATGATGAAGATGTCTCAGATCATTTATCTGTGATGGGTTGAATGGTGGCAAAAATAGCCATTACCTAAACAGGTTAAAAGGAGAGCACATATGATGGAAGATCAAGTTTGACAAAATGCCTCAACGAGATGTCAACTACAAGTATAAAATTAAATGTTTGCAAAATGCACACAAAATATATTTTTACTTGAATATGTAAGGTCTTTAAATAAAAGAAGCACTCTCAAACATATCATAATATTGCAAGCTTTTTTTATAAAGTGTTGATAGGTTACCTTCACACTTGTGTCGACTACTATGAACATGTGTGTGTGTGTGTGTGTGTGTGTGTGTGTGTGTGTGTATATATATATATATGTGTGTGTGTGTGTGTGTGTGTGTGTGTGTGTGTGTGTGTGTGCATATACATACATATACATATTCATATACATATACATATACATATACATATAGTGTACCATCCTAAATTGTAAGCACTTAATTAGTATACATTTTGTAGGATTTATTTAGTGCCCACCTTAGTGTACTTTCATAGAAGAACTTCATATGGCACTTAATGGACACCTAAATTCAAATGTAAGTGTTGGAGATTTACTTCTGGCAGCTAGTTGATTGTATGTTTGTCATTGATGACAACATATAATATACAACAGTGTTCTATATGTACTTATCAGAAAGATGCTATTAAGCCTTGCGCGGTTATATTCATGTTTTAGAGATGCTTTGAATGCTTTGTTCATACACGCAGACTCAGATATGAAGTTTTAGTTGTGTTGTGTAATTCTGTTAGTGGCAGTTACAGTTTCTGGAGTTTATCTGTATAGAGCCGATGTATTTGCATTGGTTCTTGAGTTGCGCTTATCTTTAGGATATCCATGTTTATATTCAAGTTTAATTATGAGTTGAAGATAGTTATCTAAAGGTGCCAAAAATGTTTCAACAAGATTGCAATGTTAGAGTTAATTTGGTGAAGCCGACTTTGTGAAGTGTTGCGTCTATTCAGTTTATATTGTGTGGTTGTAATTATGCTTGCATGGTTAGTTTAGCTGACAAGGATGTTATGAAGAGTTGCCTAACAGGTCTCGTGATCTCATACTTTGAGGAAGATACTTATAGTAGTTCATTTGTGAAGGCTAAGGATGAATGATAAGAATAGAGACAGAAAAAGTATAGAGAAAAATATCAGTTGTGTTTCATTCATCAAGGATTTATGTGAAGAAGCAGTGGAAGATTATAATTCATTGGAACTTATCAAGACAACAGGTCTACTCTACAGTTCATCATCAGATATAGTGCATATTTATTCTAAATAAGGTTGTGGCCTTCACCATTGAAGCAGTGAGCTTTTGGACAGTGAGTCCTTACCCTTAACAAGGTTATTTGTAAAAGACTCCTAACAGGGTCAAACCCTTAACTAGGTCACTATACTTATTGCATTATAAAGAACAACTCCTAACAGGGTTGCAAGATCTTCTAACATGGATTATTATAAACAAGTATAGTTCATTGTGGGTGCTAATTCCCACGGGGGTTTTTACCATTTGGTTTCCTCGTAACCAAATTGTGGTGTTGTCTATTGTGTTATCTGAATGTTCTTTTACTTTATGGTATTCTAGAATTAATAAAAGAAAATAATTTAATTAGCTGATAACTGATTCACCCCCCCTCTCAGTTATCCTTTGGGACTATTCTAACAATTGGTATCAGAGCCAAGTGCCTTGAAGAGAAATCCTAATAGCTTAAGGTAGATCAGATGGCATACTTAAGAAAAGAGAGTCCTAAGTTCAATGGAGAGAATTATCTGGATTGGAAGACAAAAATGATAACACATCTACAGTGTGTTGGTTTTGATATCTTTGAGATAGCCACACAAGAAATTGTTATTCCTTCTCTAAAATACCTTGCAAAAGATGATGCCACTAGTAAACAAAAGGATACATTCACAGCTAATACAATTTCCAAAGAAGCCCTTATATCTAAAGAAGCCCTTATATGTGCATTATCTGATAGTGAATTTTCTAAGATCAAGAAAGTAGACAATGCATACACAATATGGAAGTATTTAGAAGACATGTTTGAAGGAGATATCCAAGCAAAGAATGCGTGCGGGAAGACATGGAAAAAGAAATACAATAATCTTGAGATGTTACCTGAAGAGAACATTAGAGCCTACAATCAGAGGATAAATGAAGCAGTTTCTGGAATCAGAAACAATAGTGGAGAAATTTCAGAAGAAGACATAATGGACAAGTTGATGACTACATTGACAATAGACTATGAGAGCAAGATCAATATTCTAGACGAAACCATGCAATTTTCAAAGGACTTCAAGAGAGAGACTTTGATCAGTAAAATCTCTGCATTTGAGATATCAAGATTGAATACTGAACCCAAAAGTGAAACAACCTTCAAAGCATCAATACATGGAAAGAAAACTTTACACATTTCTAATGAGAAAGAAGAAGTTGATGAAGAACTAGAAGAAATTATTGCCATGGTTTCTAAAAGAGAAAAGAAAGGCAAAGGAAAGTATGAAGGACAACTTCCATTCAAATGTTTTTCATGCAACAAGATTGGTCACTTTGCATCCAAGTGTCCCACAAGAGTCAATAAGTTTAGATCTGATTACAAACCTAAATATAGAAAGGAATGCTACCATGATGAAGAAGGTGTAACAAATGAATATTTAGGAGAGGATGAAATTGAATTCATTGCCATTAAAGACATGGAAAAATTTCTTGAGGAAATGGACATTGAAGATGAAAAGGAAGCACGGGAGTTAGCCCTAATTTCCAAAGCAAACATCAGAACTGATTGGATCAATGACAACAGATGCTCTCACCACATGACAGGTGATAAAGATAGATTTGTTCATCTGGACAAGTACAAAGGTGGTATGGTTATATTTGGAGATAACACTCCTAAACCTATCATAGGCAGAGGATCTATCACCCTAGATGGAAAGAACAAGACATATGATGTTTTGTATGTTGATGGATTACATCACAACTTACTAAGTGTTGGATAACTACTTGACAAAGGTTATCATTTGGAATTCAAAGACAAAAAATGCATTATTAACAAAAAAGAAGGATAAATGATTGCATCAGGCTCAAAAATAAAAGGCAATGTTTTTCAGCTCAATTCGGATGTAAGTTGTTTTGTTGCAAAAGTGAATGACAGTTGGTTATGGCACAAGAGACTCTATCATATAAATTTTGACAATATAGTAAAGATAAGAAATGTCAAGACAGTTAGAGACCTTCCAAGTATTGCAAGACCAGTTGACACAATGTGCAGGGAATATGTTATGGGAAAGCATGTAAGGAGCTCTTTCAGAGCAAGCAGAACGCAGCTGAAAACAAGTTAGACCTAGTGCATACAGATTTATGTGGTCCTACTCAAACAAGATCATACTACGAAGAAAGGTATTTCATTTCGTTTGTTGATGATTTCTCAAGGATGATGTGGGTTTCATTCCTAAAGGAGAAGTATGAAGCCTTTGAGAAATTCAAAATATTCAAAGCTAAGGTTGAGAATAAATCTGGAATAAAACTAAAATGTCTAAGATCAGATAGAGGAGGAGAATTCACCTCTGACCAGTTTTATGAGTACTACGAAGAACATGGGATCAAAATACAGTTGAGTGCTCCTAGAACCCCTCAACAAAATGAGATTACAGAAAGAAGGAATAGTATCATACTTGATACAGTGCGCACTATGATGATTGAAAGAAAAGTTGCACACACCTATTGGAGAGACGCAGTCAATACAGTAGTCTATACTATCAACATAACAAAACTAAGGCCAGGCATAGATCAGACACCTTATGAACTTTGGTTTGGTAATATACCTACATTAAAATACTTTAGAATCTTTGGAAGAAAGTGCTACATCAAGAGAGATGATGGTGTTGGTAAGTTTGATGCTAGAAGTGATGAAGGTATTTTCCTTGGCTACTCTACTAAAAGCAAAGCATAAAGATGCTTTAATTTGAGATTAAAGAAGATAATTGAAAGTACTCATGTAAATATTGATGAGAAGTTCATGGTTAAAGAGAGGTACTATGAATATGCACCTATGATTGAGGATGAACCCAGGCCTAGCAATAAAGACACTGTTATTGAAGAAATGTTTGATTGCATTGATGTATCATGTAATGAACCTAAATGAAGCATAGAAGTATCACATATTACAGATGAGGATGTCACACCTAAAGTTTCAAAATTCACATCTAGGTACCATTCAAAAGATGATATCATTGGTAATCAGAGCAGTAGTGTTTTGACTAGATCTAAAGAAAAAAGTTTAACAGTGGATGAAGAGGTATGTTTACTTTCACAGATTGAACCTTTAAGTGTTGAAGATGCTTACAAGGATTCTGACTAGAAGAAAGCAATGGAAGAATAATTAGACCAAATAATCAAAAATGATACATGGGAATTGGTTCCTAGACCTAGTGAAAAAAATGTGATTGGAACAAAGTGGGTATTCAGGAATAAGATGAATGAAGATGGTACAGTGGTCAGAAACAAAGCAAGACTGGTGTGTAAAGGATATGCATAGAGGGAAGGAATAGATTACACTAACACATTTTCCCCTGTGAGTAGACTAGAAGCCATGAATTTATTCTTGGCTTATGCAAAATTTAAAGATTTTAAAGTATATCAAATGGATGTCAAATCAGCCTTTCTGAATAGTGACTTGAAGGAAAAAGTCTACATAGAACAACCTGAAGGATTTAATCTATCATATAAACTAGACATGGTATGCAGATTGTAGAAAGCACTATATGGACTTAAACAAGCCCCAAGAACTTGGTATGAGAGACTAGATGGTTATCTTACCAAGATTAGAATCAAGAAAGGAGCACCAGATTGCAACATAAGAGAGACACCTGATGGATTATTACTTGTTGCCATATTTGTTGATGACATTATCTTTGGAGGTAATGAAAAACTTAGTGCAGAATTTGTAAAAGAAATGCAGAATGAATTTGAAATCAGCATGATTGGTCCTATAAAATATTTTTGTGGGATTGAATGTAAAGTAGACAAATAAAGGAATATTCATAAATCAGTCCAAATATGTGAAGGAAATATTGAAGACTTTCAAGATGGAAGACTGTAAGCCAGTATGCACTCCTATGATTACAGGAAGCAAGCTTTCTAAAGAGGATGATTCCACAATAGTTGACAAGACATTGTACAATTATATTATTGGAAAACTTATATATCTCACTCAATCTAGACCAGACATATCTAATGCAGTTGGCATTGTTGGTAGATTTGCAGCTGAACCCAAGTAGAATCACCTAATGGAAATAAAGAGAATATTCAGATATCTAAAGGGAACTATAGACTATGGTTTATGGTATCCTAAATTAGAGAATATACAACTTTATGTATATACAGATGCAAATTGGGCAGGTTGTATTGATGATAGGAAGAGTACTTCAGGAGGAGTAGTATTTCTTGGAGATAGGTTGGTTTCTTGGATAAGAAAGAAGCAGAATTGTATCTCTCAATCACCAATAGAAGTTGAATATGTTGCAACAACATTGAATTGTTCAACAATGGTTTGGATCAAGCAGATGGTTAAAGATTTTGGTATTCAGGTTGATTATCTTATTATTATTCACTGTGATAACACTAGCACTATCAACATGTCCAAGAACCCTGTGATGTACGCAAAGACAAAACACATTGAGATCAAATACCATTTTCTTAGAGAAACATTTGCAGACAAAGAAGTAAAATTGGACTATGTGAGCACTAAACAACAGTTGGCAGATATTTTCACAAAGCCTTTATCAAAATATACTTTTGAGTATCTCAGGGAGAATTTGGGAGTAATTCCCTTTCCTAAGTCTGATTATATAAAGCAGCAAGTACATCAGTCCATGGTGACTGATGAATGGTTGACTACTCTATTTCTGGAGTTGTACCTATGCCTAATTGTTTATGGTGCCCTTTTCCATTGATGTCAAAGGGGGAGTACGTAGTAAGGGGGAGCATATACTTTGGGGGAGTATATAATCATGTAATTTAAAAACACAGACAGAGAAACTGCAGCAGTGTAGAGGAATATTTGATGAGGATATTGAGAAGATTGTAAAAAGAAAGAGGACACCATGTGCTGAAGATGTTTTTAATATCATATGTTGCCATCAATGTCAAAGGGGGAGATTTTTGGAGATTTACTTCTGGCAACTAGTTGATTGTATGTTTGTCATTGATGACAACATATAATATACAACAGTATTCTGTATGTACTTATCAGAAAGATGCTATTAAGACTCACATGGTTATATTCATGTTTTAGACATGCTTTGAATGCTTTGTTCATACACACAGACTTAGATATGAAGTTTCAGTTGTGTTGTGTAATTATGTTAGTGGCAATTACAGTTTCTGGAGTTTATCTGTACAGAGCCAACGTATTTGCATTTGTTCTTGAGTTGCGCTTATCTTTAGGATATGCGTGTTTATATTCAAGTTTAATTATGAGTTAAAGATAGTTATCTAAATGTGCCAAACATGTTTCAACAAGATTGCAATGTTAGAGTTAATTTGGTGAAGCCAACTTTGTGAAGCGTCGCGTCTATTCAATTTATATTGCGCGGTTGTAATTATGCTTGTGTGGTTAGTTTAGCCGACAAGGATGTTATGGAGAGTTGCCTAACAAGTCCCATGATCTCATACTTTGAGGAAGATACTTATAGTAGTTCATTTGTGAATGCTAAGGGTGAATGACAAGAATAGAGACAGAAAAAGTATAGAGCATAATATCAGTTGTGTTTCATTCATCAAGGATCTATGTGAAGAAGCAGTGGAAGATTACAATTCATTGGAACTGATCAAGACAATAGGTCTACTCTATAGTTCATCATCAGATATAGTCCATATCTGTTCTATAGAATGTTGTAGCCTTCACCATTAAAGCAGTGAGCTTTTGGACAGTGAGTCCTCACCCTTAACAAGGTTATTTGTAAAAGACTCCTGACAGGGTCAGACCCTTAACCAGGTCACTATACTTATTGCATTGTAAAGAAAAACTCCTAAAAGGGTTGCAAGATCTTCTAACAGAGATTATTATAAACAAGTATAGTTCATTGTGTGTGCTAATTCCCACTGGGGTTTTTACCATTTGGTTTCCCCGTAACCAAATTGTGGTGTTGTCTATTGTGTTATCTGAATGTGATTTTACTTTATGGTATTATGGAATTAATAAAATAAAAGAATTTAATTAGCTCATAAGTGATTCACCCCCCCTCTCAGTTATCCTTTGGGACTATTCTAACAGTAAGTCCTCTTTCATTTCAATCTTTCTTAAAATAGAGGTAAGCCCTTGTTTCTACGTGTGTTCCTCTTTCTTTCCTCGAATCACATAATTTATTTCATCACCTAGGCCCTATATCACCATTTATGGTCTTTATGTTCTATCTCGATCTTGGAACTAGTTGTACTCTATAATCTGGAATCCTCTAATTGTTCAGGACCAGTGGTCTTGATCTAAGCTCTGATTGGCTAGAATGCAACACCTAGGGAATTGTGTTCCTTGGAAGATAATGCCTTGGTCACTTCATTCCCTGAAGATTAGGCCCAAATTGGAATCAAGATTATGTCTCGGTGGTTTTGTAGGATATTTGGATTTATAGTCAGCCTCCTTGAGTTTTTACCCCCAAGATGTTCTAAGAGCTATATAAGCACCATATCACTCCCCATTTTGACAACAAAAATGATCAAGATTCTTAAACATTCACATTCAAGATTAAGAAATCAAGGAAGGCATTCAAGATCTAGACTTCTTCTCAAGCATTCAAGGTGTTCTTCTCCATGGATCAAGCTTCTTTCCCTAATTGAAGGCCTAGCAAAGGAGTTTTCTACCAAGGAAGGAGATACACCCATGTGTACATATTCTTTATTCTTCTTAATCAAGCATTGTGGTGAATTAAAACATATATAACATGAGATTTTATCTTTTATGATTTCATTTGGGGTTTTTTTTATTTTAATTCAAAGCTATTACATCAACATATTTGATCACATTCAAAGAAGCATTTGCATTATCAAGGTATGATATATTCTATTTTTGAGATCTAGCCTCCGCTATATGACATCATGATTTTGTTTCTTTCATTTCATTTCAAGGTTGATTCTAGATAGGGGTTTGAATGAGACAAACCCTTCTATCCAACCTTCTTCACTATTTTTCTATGTTTAGGTACATGTAGCATGATTATTGGGACTTGATCTGAAAAGTACAGGTTCTGTCAAGAGGTCTACAATTGAAACTAGGAAAAACACCCAGGTATAGAATGCCCCAAGCTTCTTGTTCCCATGAACAAAATGCCTAAGGCATTTTGTACCTGGAAGAACACCTTCAAACTTAGATTACAGGTCATTATAGTTTTCAGGTCCCTATTTCAGGTCATTATATCTTCCTGTCTATTTTTTTTCAGTCTGTCTTTTCTGAAATTGTCTATGTTTTCTTATGTATTCATCTATCTTGCATCATTAGATCATTTTCCTAAATCCATTTCATTCTTTTTTATTTATTTATTTTTTTAGGTAATGGGTCGAAGCCAAACAAAGGGGTAAGAGTGAAAATACATTTACCTGGTGGAGATTGAGCATAAACGAATATTACATGTTTTCCCTTTTGATTTATTTTTATAATAATCTACATGCTATCATATCAACACCATATTGTTAGATTAACAAAGTCGGTGTATCTTCACCATAATTTTATCTTATCATCACATATTGTTAGCTAACCATGTTATAATTTTAGCTATCATAATTTTAGCTTTGATTCCTCTTTTAGTAGAGTACCAAGGTATATTATTAGCTAATACCATTAATCCCAATGGCCAAAAAATATATGTATAATGTTTCCAATTATAATTCCCAATGGAGTTACTAATGTCTCCCATTATTTTCATTTGCAGATAACCAGAACTTTTATTGGATTTTGTCAGACATTTCGTGTTCTACACATGTTGTGATAAGGAGTCAAGGCTCTGCTAGGCGAAGATCTCCAGAGGAGATTAGACTAGATTCAATTTATTCTATTCCATTTTAATCAATCCTCTTGATATTAGCTCCTTTGACTTCCAATTTTTTTTTATAGGTAATAGGCCTTGGCCAATATTTTATAAATATTGAATATTTTTTACAACCTAGTTCAGTGTGGGCACCGATAGGAAAGAACCTGGTAAAAAACCTCTGGTCTTGCCCAAAAATTAAAATAATAAGAATTTCATTGTTACATTGTCATACAATCCATCTGTATAAAGAATATGAGATAATGTTTATTGTGTAACGACTTCTTTTGACAAATAAGGGTATATATTACAAACATTCCTCTTCTTCTGCAATGGTAATAATAAGTGACTTTATGATTTTTTTCCCAGCTCCTTGACAAAAGCCATGCTCTTGCACATTTCTCAGTGACAACTTCCAATTTCTTTGATAATCTTGTTAGTTACCAGTAAAAATGCTTTATAAAAATGGGTTTTAAGCAATCATACTTCGTTAGTAACCAGGATAAATAATTGTTACAAATAGCATATAAACACCCATGTCAGTTCTCAAGAAAATAGTTACCTTACTAAACATGTCTTTGTTATATAATTAATACCATGTATGTCTCTTTGATAATGTCACGCCCCACCAGGGAACCCAGGAGGACAAGCCAACTAACTACTAAGAGATGTAAATATTTTTTTTTTTGAAATATTACAAACTAATCTAAGTCCTCACAGGTTCCTTAACGTTTCTATTAAAGCAATATAATGTAATTTATTAATTTATATATTATGAGTTACCCATTAAGGCAATGATTGATTAGTTTAAGATTACTAATTCATTCCTAATATTTTAACATGCATCTATGTGAGTTATCCTTTACTTAAACTTATGTCATTATTTATACTATTCGTTCATCCATTATCTTTTACATCACTTCATGTTTAAGCATTTATATGAGACTAACATTCATTAGATATGAGTACCCTATGTATTTTAATATTACAAATGCATTTGAGGTACATAGTAAACATAATCCAATTTTGAATTCTATAGCTATCTTATTTCATTGATTCACCATTTCATAATAATTTTTCACAACCTTACATCAAGAGATAGCACATTTATTCATAAATACATTATTTCATACTAAGTCTAAGATCATTTCTTGGATACCATAAAGTAATAGAAGGTACATGAACAAATACCCTAAATAATTATCTTTTCATATTGATAACATACAATCTTTTCCCTTTCCTTTTACCTAGATCTACCCATTCCCTTACACATTGATTTGAATTATATTGATATACATCATATCATCAGATACAATTATTTCCTTACAAGAGCTTACAATTACAAGAATTCACATGCATAAGTACATCTTTACATATACTATAAGAAGTCTTCAAAACTGAAAATCTGGAAGGAATAGGAGCAAGGAACATCCATCTGACCACGAACAACACCTCAATATAATAAATATTAACCACCCAACCACGTGGATCCAAAAGGAGTCCACTCCCCATACTAGGATATATAAACCAAGGTCCACACAAGAAGGTAACACTAGGATACCCCTAAGGTGATATAACCCTTCCCAAAATGTAACACAACTGAAAGGACAAGAAGATCACAAGGACCAAAAGGATATAATCAACATTGGTAGGAAATATAAGCCATAAGCTATGTGAGTTTCATCACATAGCCCTCACCCCTTGGGTTACCCTAGTACTAGCCACTCTTGGCCTTGGCCCCCAAGTAGGTACATGCGAAACCGAACACCTTTCACGAGGACAAGGTTGTTTAATTGTGCCATCACAAAGGAACCTTCTCCCACTCCCATCCCTAGTCTATACTAGAACTAGAGTCATTGGAGAGGCACAAATTAATCTTGATTAGTGTGTATTTCACCCCATTCCTAGTTAATTTATTTAGGTTATCACTTGATTAAATAACTCACTAGTGGGTTACCTTGGTACTTGCCACTTAGGGCTCCGACCCCTCATTGAGAGCCACTCACCTAGTGTCTTAAGTTACCTACCCAAAAATGTATCAAAAGAACATAAGTAATCCACATCATGATATATAGTAAGCCATAACAATGTTACAACATCAAATAATTGAGTTTAGGAGACCATTAGTTGCCCAAATTCATTAGAAAACCCCAAGTCATAATCAGGTAATCAAATGGATTAAAACACATCCGCATGGTATCAAAATGCATCAAAAGGATTAAAAAAAACAAAATAATTCAATAACCTCATAAAATTATAAGTCATAACCTCATAGTATCATTGGATTGGGTTTAGGAGATCATCGATTGACCCTAGTCCACCAGACAATCCTAAACCCTAATCTGGCATTGAAAATGCTTCAAAATGTATAAGAAGGCATAAAAATTCACCATGAATGATATTAAAACCATATTACATTAAATCATACATAATTTGAGTCAAAAATAAAACCCTAATAGCCTCTGGTTGTTGATAGGACCCCCAGACATCAATTTAACCCAAAAACTGACAATCTAGAAGACTTGCGCACTTGGTGACCTAATCTGTGCACTTGGTATGATAAGTTGCGCACTTGGTAAGATAAGTTGTGCACTTTTTAATGGTATTTGCACACTTGGGCCCTAGAGTTGCGCAATTGATCAAAAATAATGATTTTTTGAAGAAAAACAAGATACATTAAGTATACGGCTAAAACAAGGCAAAATCTAGAAGCTGGAAGTGAAATATGATGAAGACCCATTTTATATATCCTTGATTACCTTCAAAAAACATCATTATACAATCCCCAAACATCAGAAGTGTGGGAAATTATACAGGACCAGACACATGTCAAAAGAGAAATGAAGAGATGAATTTATAACAACATATGCAAACACTTATAATCTGCATTCCTAAAGGCTCCTAAAGGATCATAAAAGAATTAATAGGCATGCAAAGACTTGAAGTAACATAATAAAAAAGGTTTGTAAACAAATTATTGAACGATCAAGATCTTCTAGAAGAGAAACACCATAAATGACTCATTGCAATACAACATGAGAGACTTCTCTCTTAGAGACTTCCTAAATAAGAACACATTGAAATCCATTAAAAAAGCCATAAATATTCCTCATAATCTATTTCACATTCATTATTTTCTAAGAATATAACTCTGATAGGGAAATAATAATTACACACAACAAACAATGATCATAGAAAAGGAAGATCTCCTTCCCGGATAGATCCTACCTGGAGTCTTGTAGAGAAACCATTGACAAAGAGGATATTGATCGCTCCATTGATTCCACATTTTCCTTTCATGGGCTCCAACATAGATACTGCTTCAATCAAAATTGCACTTACATGAATTAAATTTTCTTCAGAGAGTTTCCAAAGTACAAAGATCTACCCTACGTTGCTTCCTCCAATTTCTTCTTTTTGCCTTTTCAACTCCCCTTGTCTCCCCTTTCCAAATTGATTTCTTCTCCCATAAATAACTTATAGGAGTGGTTGCACGGGAAAATCCAACTATTGCAACCATTTGCAACCAATGGTTGGTAATAGTTTATTAAGGCATTTTTAATTATTAGTTTGCGTGATATTCACGTACTCCATTTTTAACTTATTAATTAACATTATTAAAACATTTACCTTAGGGAGGGTTCATGTAAAATTCCTTACAAAATACACATTTATTAATTTATTTTCTTTTACCTCTAAATACAAAAGAATTACCTCTCAAGGTTAATATCCTTGATTTTAAATACCATAATAATTAATAATTTTAATATACTCATATTACCATTTTAATAATATCCTTTTTATACATTATAAACATATACAATCATATAATCACATCCTTATATATATATATATATATATTTATATTTATATTTATATATATATATATCACATATACATATGTTTATATATATATTGTTGGTAAACAGATTGTTCTTTTTGCTTTAACTCTAGAATACCCAAATATTTAAGAACAATTGAATACAACAGTTGGTAAATTGTTACCAAATAACTAATTTCCCTCTGAATTTAAAGGTACATCTCCCTTCAGTAAATGATCTTTAATGAATATTGATCCTTCCTATTCTAACAGGGGTATGTTCTTGACCCGAGAACAGAAGAGGTAGACCAAGCTAAACCTAAACAAGAAATAGCTGAGGCAGGATAAATCCAATTCTAACTTTAGCCAATTTCAAGATTTCATCAATCATATGACTCCTTAAAACTGGTAATGCAATAACTAATAACAAAGATGCAAATGCAAGACCTAGAGATTTAACGATGAAATGACAATGAATCAATCTATTTCACAAGGACGTCTCCCAGACTTAGAATAACACCAGATTTCCCCCTAATTAACTGTATCAAATCATAATACATAATTCAGGTTCAACCACAAAATGTAAATCTAATTCCAAAGAAATATTTGAATTTAATAGATAGATAAATGCAATGCAGTGGAACAGTTAAAGAAATGGCATTCAGACATACAAATTTGACTCAACAAAATGCTATCTTTTACACCAAAATTTAGCCAACCTTTTCATTGATTTGGAAAATAGTGCATATAGGGTTTCAGAGTTGGACCATTACAAAAGGGTAACGAAATGGTTCCACTTCTCCAATTAGAAATAATAAACAAGGTTTATCCGTTACAATACTATCAAAATTTAGCACAAGAGGGAATCTATCTAAGCTTCAGTTTACTTCCCCTTGTCTAATTTTTCCCTATAGGCGATGACAGCCGTGATGATTGGGATGAGTTCTTCGTGCCTATTGATATGAAATTGGGTATATCTAATGATCCATCTGGAATGTTCTTTGGCCAGGCTCTTGATTGCATCCATATGATCTTTCAGCTCTTCCATAGCTTTAAAGATACATCCGCTCAATTGTTGGAGTTATGGCACCTTGTCCAAATGAGTAGAAGACTGCTCTGCCAGCTTATGCACATAATCAGAAAATGATTTCTTCATACTAGCCAATCTGATCATTTCTTTTCCCTGACCGCTTGTCTGTGATTGTGCATGCAGGCCTTGAAGGAGTTTAAAATATTTGCTATGATCTTCCTTGATCTTGAAATCTGTTTGTTGCAACCCTATTTCAGCTTGGATGATCATCTCAATCTTAAATTCCAAGCTTTGAAGCCATTCGATCAAAGGCTCATCTCCTTTCTATAATATCTTGGCCTTTTGTGCCTCCTTGGTCTTCATTTTGACCACCACGTGCAACATCACTATGCATTCTTGACACCTCACTCTCTATGATGAGAGAATTTGGAGATTCTTTTCAATATTGTTCCTTTCTGTTTCCACCCTTAGGAGAGCATTACCCAGTTTCTCAACAACTACCATCCCTTTAGATTCGAGCCTCTCTACCCACCTCTTTCCTATCTTCCCGAAGTGTCTATCCTCTTTCAACTTGGCTATAATAGCTTGGATCTTTGTAGCACTGGGATCAAAAGTGGTATGGGTGCTTGGAACACTTTCTATCAGAGTGATGAGTTGTCTGATGAAATTAGTTAGCTTAGCTACTTCTTCTTTGAGTTGAACTTTAGCAGTTTTGAGCTCCTCGAGCTCTTCTTCTATTACCACATTGGTGGAATTCCACAAGTCTACCTCAGTGTCATTCCGAGCAAGCCCCATGTCAAATGACTGTAACTGAAAATTAGAGGCAATCATATCTTCAATTCTGCCTTCCTTTGCAGGCTTGGCCACCTCCATAGTGAAATGCCCTATTTCAGGATCTTGACCCAGTGTAGACATTGTCTTCACTTTCTTTGCTTTTCCCACTATGGTGCTGGGTTGCAAGGCCCATAAGAGAGTATCTTTTCCAGAAGTCCCTTCCTTCGCTCTCTTCCTTTTACGCTCTAAAGTGTGATCTATCTAGGATTCAGCACTAGTAACTTTGGAAGCAGAAACCAACTCTTCTATGAACAACTTCTTGATGACTGGAGGAGTAGCTTTAGGCCTGGAAATGAATGGGTTCATTGATGTTGGAGAAGAGGAGACTAATCTAATGAATTAAGCAGCTTCTTGTTGCTTCTCAACCCTCTCATTTGATTCAGTGGCTGAGGTATTGGAGGTATCCTCACCCACTTCAACTACAATAGGGGACCCTCGTCTTGGAGTATCTTGGGTCGAAGTGCCAACTTGTATATCTACAACAATAGCTTTATCTGATTTCTCAGGTCTTGTACCTTTAGTGGGCTCTTCTATTGGTTTTTCCATGTAGTTAGAAACTGCTTCTTTTGTCGACCTGATGTTTGGAAGTGGGCCTTCTCCACATGTCTTCTTTGGCTGGACCTCTTTCTTAGGAGGCTCATCACCTTCACTGGCTGGATGAGATGAACCTTTGGCCATAGTTGGGAGTATTACTGAAGAATTTTATGGAATGCTCAAAGTATCTTTTGTCGGGGTCCTTTGAGTAGGAGGCTTCCTTTCTGACCTCTTCCTTCTGCCTGCAGTCCATTCGACCCACTACTCTATCCTTTTGTAAATCCCACCCACCAAGGTTTCCAGGTCATTAATGGCTTGTCCTAGCATGGTCTTAGAGCTTATAGGGAGTGGCTTTATTTTCTCCAAATATGTATTATCATACATATGTTGACCATCATCTTTCAACCCCTCCACTTTAATGATAACTTTGAACTTTTTGTTTTGTTCAATAGTTAACCTGGCGTAGAATCTCTCTCGGCTTTCTAAGTCATCTTTGCAATTAGCCCAGTAGTCTTCAATATCATCAACATGATGAATTTCATGACTCATTTGCAAGAAATCTTGGGCATAATTTACAAGATCATACTACAGCCTCAAGACATCATATGTCTCCAACTGAAACCTCTTTGAAAATGTCTTCAAAACATTCTTTGCCTTTAACTGAGATGTGCAACTATAGGCTCCAATGATCATCGGGAAATCCTAGCCCTTCTTCCTAGCATCAACATTGATTAGATTCACTTGGAGTGCCTACCTCATTGCCTCGACCAACATGATCATATCATCAGGATATCTGGGCAACTTCAAAAGGAAATCATCAAATCCTACAAGATGAATATATGATAAATCCACAAATTGAATGAAAAAGCACCTAAATTGGCTGATACAAGCCATGGATTCAAGAGAAAATATCCTTTCTAGACAACCTTGTATCTCCTTGTATAGTCTCATTGTGAATGAATCATTAACTTTGAGATATTCAGCATAACTGTTATGTAATTTTAGACATGGGAAAAATTCATAGCTTTTAACATCATCTGGGAACTCTTCTAATCTAGGAAGCCCTGGACAAATTTGAATTGTGGCCAATATATATAAGGACTGAAGACATGTAGAAATCATTTTGAACCTTAGCTCTACTTAGGGCACTGGATAGAATTTTGCTTACCATAAGAGCCCAATCGATGAAATGGTGTTGAGAACAGATCACCTGGACTAAGAAGAAATGGTGCTCAACGAAGTTCAATGCGTCACTCTCACCTCTAATCCTATGGAGAAGCACCAAGATATCTACAATCTTTGGCTTCAAATTCAGGCCGTATAATGTTTTGGGCAACTTTCCTTTGGCACTCCTCAGCTCTTGAAACCATGACTTCATTATTTCTTTCTCCCACACTGCTTTCTTTGCTACATATTCGATAACTGCTCGACTATATGTTATTTTTTAATATTCAGCCTGCTCTGGAATGCAAAGGGAGTTTTGAACAGAATCTCGATCAATGGATAGAAGCATCATGTTGTTGGGCAGGAGGATTTGCTTCGTATCTGGGTTATATCAGGCTATGCACTCTCGAACAAGCTGAGGAGCTTGAACGACAACAGGAAAACTGACTGCTTCTACTAACCCACTCTCTTTTAACCTCTCAGTGATAGGGTGCGTCTATTTTTCCTTCAATCTGCTCTAAAATTTATGCATATAGAAGAACTTCAAGGAAGTGTCTGTAATTTTATGCCAATTAGATCTGATGCCATTCATCCCATCAAATCCCATAAATCTAGTATCCATACTTCAACTAATTCTGACTTGGGATAAGAGATATCTCTCAAGGACACAAGAGTGGGGAATAACTATAGTCAAGAGCTTCTAATCCATAAATTCATTAAACAAATGGTAGATCATGTTCGTAATACCTCACTGATTTTATAACTTTTGAATTCTTACCATTTAACGACCGACTTCCTGCCCTACACGAATGAAAAGACTAAGACATTAATGAAAAATTCCGTTATAGAGTAAAACGACTTTATTTGAATTAATTACTTTACCCCTATGGGCCGTTAAGAAACATCCTTTCACTTTAGTAACCATAATGGTAACTTTCTGGAGGTAGCGAAAAGTCACTTTTCGGCTTCCCTTTCAGCGGAGAAATGCCTTTGGAGTGCTCTCTACTCAAAAATCTACTGAGGGAAGAATTTAGCTCATTGAGGTGCTAAAATGGAATGTCTAGATTTCATCATCTTTCTTTGTGCCCTGGATCACTCATAAGATTGATTCTTCTTTAAAGTTCTTCCATAAAATGATTTGGCAAAAAATGCACTCCGCAGGTCGAAACCCGCCTGTTGGAGTAGCGGAGAAGCCATTTTCCACTTTTTGGCCAGTAAGCCTGCATCTTGAATTCTTCCTTGCTCAATCATTTCTTTTGCCTGAAATAGATTTGATATGAAGGCCCAAAGCTTTCTTATTCCCAAATCTCTTGTTATCAACTTTCCCTGACCTCTGATACTCTAAATTCTGTTAGTTGTGGAAAATGCACTCTGCAAGTGATTTTCTGCCAAGGAGAAGCTCAGAACCAATTTTCCACCAATGCTACAAAAGGGAAAGATTAAGGAAAAATACTGCAACTGCATGTAAAACCAATGTTAGAATCCTTCAAAACATGACCTTTACTAGATTTGGGAACTTAAACTACCCAATGAAACACGATCTCAGAGACTAATTCCCCCCAGCTGACGAAAGAGAAGACAATTTAGTGAAATCCGATAAAGGCCTCCTATCCTAAGAGGATAGCTAGACTTAGACTCAGGACTTACACAAGGCTTTCAAGATCACTACTACACATTAAACATCCACTTTGTCTCAAAGGTACGTAGACCAAAAGTGGGGCAACAACTGGCTCTGTTTGGGGACTTGGAGATTCACATGTCCAAGCAAGGAACTCAAATCTAGTGTTTTGCAAAGATCAACAAAAAGGAAGCTCACAACAAAACTAAAAAAAGACACGGAATGTAAAGCAGAAAGGAAACCTAACTAAGGGAAACAAAAATAGGAACTAAAGTAACTATGATACAATAAAGGGGTTATCTATTTTAAATTCAGATGTGATACAACTTCAAGTCCTGACCATTGTATGTCAGGGGTAATGCTTCACCATCTGGATACGTCAGCTTAAAAGAATTCCTCTTGAATGCTTGATGGATCTTAAAGGGTCCTTTCCACAATGTTTAAAATTTTCCATGCATGTCTTTGGGTGCCCTGTGCTTGTCCCATAACAACACCATATCTCCCTCCATAAATCTCCGGGGTCTACTCTTTTTATCAAACATGTTCTTCACACGCATTTGATGTTGTGTGATATGATCTACCATTTTCTCTCTTTCTTCTTCAAGTTTGTTTAGGTACAAAATCCTCTTTTCTAAACCATCTTCATATATACCATCTTCTACTATTGTTCTCAGTTTGCAAGTCGTCAGTTCTAATGGCAATGGAAGACTGGCTTTGATCCCGTAAACAAGTTCAAAAGGAGATATACCAATGGCTCTTTTTGGAGTCACTTTGTCTGCCCAGAGGGCTTCATATATTTTCTTGTGCCAAGTTCTCTGATTGTCTGCCACAAGCTTTTTCATGATGCTCACCAAAGTTTTGTTATTGGGCTCAGCTTGGCCATTTCCTTGAGGGAAATAGTCAGATGAGTGACTGATCATAATGCCATACTCAAAACAAAATTCAATGATTTCCTAAGAATAAAAGTATGCGGCATTATCCATAACTAATTTAATAGGCACACCAAATCTTACCAGGATGTTCTCTTTGATAAATTCACATACTAACTCTGAAGTAGTTTTCTTGGTTGCTTTTGCCTCCACCCATTTTGTGAAGTAGTTAGTCACAGTGATTATGTAGGGATGGCCTACACTAGATGTGGGATTTATAGGACTAATAAAATCAAGACCCCACTATTGAAAAGGACCTTTGATTATCACGGGTCTAAGGGGTAGTGCTGCTAATTGTGGTTTTCCAGTAAACATTTTACATTTCTCACATCTCGCTACCTAATGATATGCATCTCTAAACATTCCTGGCTAGTAATAGCATTGTTTCAATATCTTGAATGTAGTAACTGATGAGGAGAAGTGTCCCCCACAAGCTTCATCATGAAACACCCTTAACAGCTTCTCTTGTTGTTGTTTGTCAACGCACCAGAGGAAAGTTCCATCTATAGACCTCTTATACAATCTATCTTCCCAAACTATGTATTTAGAAGCTTCATTTTTAAATCTCTTCTTTGATTTGAAGTCAATCCTTTAGGACATTCACCGTATGTCAAGAAATACACAATATTTTCAAACCAGGGATCTTGCATACTTACTGCTAGGACCGATTGTGTGTTTTTAGGGTCTTCATCCACTTGGTTTTCTGCCATCGCTTTACATAGTGCATTTCCTCTCACCAGCTTAGTGGGCTTGATTTCTATGTCATATTCATGAGTCTTAGCCACTCATTCTCCTCTATTATTACACCCCATGTCCTGCTTAGTCAATATGCTCTTCACGACAACGTTAGGCACATATACAAGAGAGTGAGAGTGTAAAATGTAGAATCTGAAATTATTTAAGGCTTTTACTACTACGAAAGAATGTTTTTCAATCTGAGATTATCTTAGCTCGTAATTTTTCAAAGGTGTACTCATAAAAGCGATAGGAGCTTGAACTTCTTCCTCCTTCTCTTGCACGAGCATGGCTAATAGAGTGTGTTTGGAAGAATAAAAATAAATTATGAAATCCTTCTTGTAATCTGGATGACATAACATCGGGGCATTGGCTATGGCGTTCTTGATGCTTTTGAAAGCTTGTTTACCAGAGTCATTCCACTTGAAATTTACATTTCCCTTCATCATGTCCACTATGCACTTGGTAATCTGAGAAAAATCTGGAACGAACCGCCTGAGAAAGTTTACCTGACTAAAAAATGATTTCACTCCAGTTTTGTTCACACGTAAACTCCATTAATGGATTGCTCTCACCCTTTCTGGATCAATTCTTATGCCTTCCTAGTAAACAATGTGGCCCAACAACTTCCCTTCAGTCACACATAAAACTGACTTTTTGGGATTCAGTGAAATCTCGTCTTCTCTACACCTTTGCAATACTCTCCTTAAATCATTTATGTGGTCTACTCTTTTTCTAGAAAACACAGTAAGATCATCCAGATACATACCAATTATATTGTTCTTTATATCACTGAAAGAAAGATCCATACCTCTCTAAAAGGTTGCCCGACATTGATCAACCTGAATGGCATCCTGCAATATGCGAAAGTGCCCCATGGAGTAGTAAAAACTGTTTTATGATGGTCTACTTTCTCCACTTCTATCTGGTTGTACCCTGAGAATCCATATAACATAGACATCATGTCAACTCCCGCTACGGTCTGCAATAGATGATCCATGTTGGGAAGAGTGTAGTTGTCTTTCAAAGAGGACTGATTTAGATTTCTAAAGTCTACATAGATCCTTATTTCTCTGTTCTTCTTCCTTACAGGTACTATATTTTCCACCCAGGTAGAGTGATGGATAGGGTAGATAATCTTTGCTTTAAGCATTTTATCCACTTCCCTAAATATTGCATCAGCAACTTTGGGAATGTAATTCCTTTGTTTCTGCCTAAACGGGGCAGCCTCAGGTTTTAAGGAAATCTGGTGTTTGAATTTACCATTTATAAAGTTTTTTAGATCTTCATAACTCCAGGAAAAAACATCTTGGTATTCTAGGAAGAGTTTCCTAGCCTCTTCCCTTTCTTCTTCAGTGCAACATTTCCCAATATTGATCATCTTGGGGTCCTTTTCACTTTCGATATTAATTCCTTCATACTCATCAGTGGTAGGACCTCTTTCAATTCTCTTCTTCTTAACAAAAGTATCATGCCTGTTGAAGAGTTTTTCAAGTGTAACTAAGTGGGGAGGGATGATATTGCCTTGCAACCAGATGACCTCTGACTTGTCATTCTTCCATTTGTCATGATAGTTTTTCTTATGATCACGAGGAGCATCTTTATGGAAGTCACCACCGCTCTCCAAGAAGAGAAGGAGGTTCTTTTCATCCTCAAACACTTGTCAATACTCCACATTATCAGGCACAGATGGTCGATACATAACCTCTACTTGGTACTTCTTATCTTTGAACTTTGGGTGACGGAGGAGTAATGAGGCTGACACTGCTAAAGAGTCTGCCTTGGAATTCAATTCTCTTAGTATAGATTCAATAAAGAATGCATCCAATGCTTCTATTTCATCCCATACTCTATTTATGTAGTTCTTTAATCTATGATTCTTTACAGAGTATGGGTTTTTAACTTGGAGTACAATTAGCTCAGCATCACCCCGGGCTCTCAAAATTTTCATGCCCTTTTATTTTGTAGCAATGATTCCTAATAGCAGGGCTTCATACTCAGCTATATTTTTTGTGTTTCAAAACTCCAATTTGTAGGCCAAGGTCTCACATATGCCATCTAGCGATATCAGGACTATGCCTGCACCAGATCCTGCCGATGCACAACTACCATCAAATTCGAGGGTCCAGATTTCTGATGGCATTTCTTTAGTGGAAGACTAATATTCTTCTTCTCCTAGTTCAGTTTCCTCATCATGACCATTTGTAAACAACATATAATTGTGAAATTCTAACTCCTGATATAGAATCTGGGCTTTGGGATCATCAGACTTCAACACTGTGAATTTTGCTTTCTCTTTAGGGACTAGTTTTATCTTTTTTCCACCCACTAGGATCAGAGCTTGAGACCAATCTAGATTTATTTCCCCTCCTAGGTCTCTGCAGAAACTCCTGCTTAGCAACAAACCATAAATGGCAAGTATATCAACAATAAGTATTGTTAACAACATTTTCTTCTCAGGATGTGCTGCTAGAGCCACTTGGGCATCTTTGATTTGCCCAACCAGGGGAACTTGTTTGGAATCCATAGAGTAACACCTACCATGGGATTTAGTGAGGGTAAGTCCTAAGGCTTTAGCTACATTTGATGGCATTACATTGTCTGAGGCTCTAGAGTCTATTATGCAATTGCTTAACTTGCAACCGTTAATATACAATGACACATAGAATGGGTCAGGCTTTTGGCCTGGGAAAGTAGCCAACACAAATGGTTCACCTTGCTCAATGAGTCTAAAAATATAGAATCATTTTATATGGTAGTCATGGCATTTTTATTTACATTCTAATTCCCCTCTTTACAGTAATCTACTAGTTTTTGCAGTTCTACAGGATTAGACTTAATATAGTCTATGGGGGAAACCTGAATTCTTGAATCTCTACAAAATTGAATAATGTCAAAATAGTTTTTATCCTTACCTGGTTGTAGAATCCTTACTCCTTGGTTGGCCTCCTTAGAATTGGAAGTAGATGCTTCATTATTCTTTGGTGGAGGTGTGGAAGTGGAGCCTTTATCTTTCTGACTCTGTGTTAAGACTGTATAGGAGGTCTCGTCTATGGTAGCATAACATATTGCTCCCTGTTCTGAATTTGATTCATACTCTAAATATAATTTTTTAGAGTCACCATGTGAATATGAATCTAGTTCATCTCTAGACACTCCAACATTCCATTTGTCAGTCTGATGCATTTGCCAAGCACGAGCTATATCGATACAACTTTCTCCATCATGATCTGTAGTTAAATAGAAGGCACACATGTTTCCCCTTTTAGGAGGATCTTCTAAAGCTAACCTCTGTGGTAGAGCAGTCAATTGTAATGTCTTTCCATTGGCATTCCTCCCTTCATTGTTTCTTCCAGGCTGCTCTTTAAAGTTTCACTGATAGGGGTTATTAAATATAGGAAGCTGTTTCTTGAAGGCGATGAACTCATTGGATAATTTTTGAATCATCTCATCTGATGATGTGGTGTTACTAGTACTGGCTCTAGATTGTATCTCTCTTTTCCATTTCCCATTGATATCATGTGGTCTTCTAACTCCACCGCGGTCCTTTGAGCAAGGTCCAAAGTAGCTAGATTTGTTCTCCTCAGATTATAATTGATGTCAGGAGGCATAGCACTTATGAAAAATGTTTTCAAATTCTCGGTGGTAGGCCTATCGACTATTGGGATATGATTCACAAGCTTGTTTAATTTAGCCACAAAATCTCTCATACTAATAGAAGGCTCTTTCTTGATGGAGGTCAATTGTGTCAATAATGCATGTTCATCTTCAACAGTTTTAAATCTTCCCTCAAAGGCAACCCTCGTGGAGGCTGAATCTGTGATAGAGGAATTGGGTAAGTGGTGAAACCAATCAGCAGTGCATTCAACAAGGGTTTTAATGAATAATCTGATGGCCACATCTTCTTCTCGCACTTCTAAGATATTAACTGAAGCAAAGAATGCAATAATGTGTTCATCTGTAGATACTTTCCCATCTCCAAAGAATTTGGGGAAATTATTTCTTGAACCTGAGGGAAGGGGATTATATGCTACTAATTGCAATGGTCCAACTGCAGCGGCCCAAGGAAGTGCCATAACTACCAGAGGTAGATAGGGTGTTAGGTTGACAACAGGAGGAGCAAACTACTCCATGCAAAGTTAACACTTGACAAGTGGTAGACAAAAGAGTTGCTTGTTTGGGGGAGGGGGGAAGGAGGTATAATTTTTCTCTTGGTATTCCTATTCTTTTGACGGGGTACTTCAAGTAGAGCAAAATAAAGGTTTGCAAGTCTCTCAAAGACTGGGTCTATACCACCTTCTTTCTTTGCACTCCTAAGAAACCTCTTTGGCTCCAGGGTTTTGACTAGTCTTCTAGTCTGACTTCACGCTCTACTTGGCATCGTGACCTTCTCAAATTTCTCCTTTGGATGGCTCCTTTGAGTGCTTCTGTTCTAGCTTCTTCGCATTCCAGTACTTGACTAACGTTTCTATAGTGCTCAATGTTTCTTCTGTATTTCCAGACAAAAGTATTCAGTGAGGAAATGAGATCCTCTTGATCGTCTTGGAATCCAAGATCTAGTTGGAGAACAGGGATTATGTTCTCATGGGGAAGCACCATCTCTCCTCAACACATGTTTCTGGTATAACGACTGTTCATCTCCCTAGCAGAGTTGGCAAAAATCTGTTGGTAAACAAATTATTCTTTTTGCTTTAACTCTAGAATACCCAAATATTTAAGAATAATTGAATACAACAGTTGGGAAATTGTTACAAAATAACTAATTTCCCTTTGAATTTAAAGGTACAACTCCCTTAAGTAAATGATCTTCAATGAATATTGATCCTTCCCATTCTAACAGGGGTATGTTCTTGACCCAAGAACAGAAGAGGCAAACCAAGCTAAACCTAGATAGAAAATAGCTCAAGCAGGATAAATCCAATTCTAACTTTAGCCAATTTCAAGATTTCATCAATTATATGACTCCTTAAAATTGGTAATGCAATAACTGATAATGAAAATGCAAATGCAAGACCTAGAGATTTAATGACGAAATGAAAATGCATCAATCTATTTCACAGGGATGTATCCCAAACTTAAAATAACACTAGATTTCCCCCTAATTAACTATATCAAATCATAATACAAAATTCTGGTTCAACCACAAACTGTAATTCTAATTCCAAAGAAACATTCAAATTTAATAGATAGATAAATGCAATGCAGTGGAACGTTTAAAGAAATGGCATTCAGACATACAAATTTGACTAAGCAAAATGCTATCTTTCACACCAAAATTTAGACGACCTTTTCATTGATTTGGAAAATAGTACATATAGGGTTCCACATTTGGACCCTTACAAAAGTGTAACCGAAACGGTTCCACTTCTCTAATTAGAAATGATAAACAAGGTTTATCCGCTACAATACTATCAAAATTTAGCACAAGAGAGAATCTATCTAAGCTTCAGTTTACTTCCCTTTGTCTAATTTAGCCCAATAGGCGGTGATAGCTGTGATGATTGGGATGAGCTCTTTGTGCCTATTGATATGAACATTGGTATATCTAATGAGCCACCTAGAATGTTCTTTGGCCAGGCTCTTGATTGCATCTATCCAATCTTTCAGCTCTTCCATGGATTTAAAGATACATCCACTCAACTATTGGAGTTTTGGCACCATGTCCAAATGAGTAGAAGACTGGTCTACCAGCTTATGCACATAATTAGAAAATAATTTCTGTAAACTAGCCAATCTGATCATTTCTTTTCCCTGACCTCTTATCTGTGATTCTGCATGTAGGCCTTGAAGGAGTTTAAAATATTTGCTCTGCTCCTCCTTGATCTTGACATCTATTTGCTGCAACCCTGTTTCATCTTGGATGATCATCTCAATCTTAAATTCCAAGCTTTGAAGCCATTCGATCAAAGGCTCATCTGCTTTCTATAATATCTTAGCCTTTAGTGCCTCCTTGGTCTTCATTTTGACCACCACATGCAGCATCACTATGCATTCTTGACACCTCACTCTCTCTGATGAGAGAGTTTGCAGATTCTTTTCAATATTGCTCCTTTATGTTTCCACCCTTAGGAGAGCATTACCTAGTTTCTCAACAACTACCATCCCTTCAGATTTGAGCCTCTCTATCCACCTCTTACCTATCTTCTCAAAGTGTTTGTCCTCTTACAACTTGGCTATAATAGCTTGGCTCTCTGTTGCACTTGGATCAAAAGTGGTCTGGGTGCTTGGAACACTTTCTATCAGAGTGATGAGTTGTCTGATGAAATTAGTTAGCTCAACTACTTCTGCTTTGAGTTGAACTTTAGCAGTTTTGAGCTCCTCAAGCTCTTCTTCTATTACCACATTGGTGGACTTCCACCAGTATACCTTAGTGTCATGCTGAGCAAGCCCCATGTCAAATGACTGTAACTAAAAAATAGAGGCAATCATATCTTCAATTCTGCCTTCCTTTGTAGGCTTGGCCACCTCCATAGTGAAATGCCCTATTTCAGGATCTCGACCTAGTGTAGGCATTGTCTTCACTTTCTTTGCTTTTCCCACAATGGTGTTGGGTTGCAAGGCTCGTGAAAGAGTATCTTTGCCAGAATTCCCTTCCTCTGCTCTCTTCCTTTTACACTCTAAAGTATGATCTATCCAGGATTCAGCACTGGCAGCTTTGCAAGCATAAACCAACTCTTCTATGAACAACTTCCTGATGACCAGAGGAGTAGCTTTAGGCCTGGAAGAAAATGGGTTCATTGATGTTGGAGAAGAGGAAACTAATCTAATGACTTGAGAAGCTTATTGTTGCTTCTCAACCCTCTCATCTGATTCCGTGGCTGAGGTATTGGAGGTATCCTCGCCCACTTCAAATACAACAGGGGACCCTCATCTTGGAGTATCTTGGGTTGAAGTGCCAACTTGTGTATCTAAAACAATAGCTTTAGCTGATTTCTCAGGTCCTGCACCTTTAGTGGGCTCTTCTATTGGTTTGTCCATGTCTGTAGAAACTGCTTCTTCTATCGCCTCGATGTCTGGAAGTGGGCCTTCTCCACATGTCTTCTTTGGCTGGACCTCTTTCTCAGGAGGCTCATCACCTCCACCAGCTGGCTAAGATGAACCTTTGGCCATAGTTGGGAATATTACTAAAGAAGTTTCTGCAATGCTTGAAGTATCTTTTGTCAAGGTCCTTTGAGTAGGAGGCTTCCTTTCCGACCTCTTCCTTCTTCCTGCAGTCCATTCGACCCACTACTCTCTTCTTTTGTAAATCTCACCCATCAAGGTTTCTAGGTCATTAATGGATTGTCCTAGCATGGGCTCGAAGCTTATGGGGAGTGGCTTTATTTTCTCCAAATATATATTATCATACATATGTTGACCATCATCTTCCAACCCCTCCACTTTAATGTTAACTTTAAACTTTTTGTTTTGTTCAATGGTTAACCTGGCGTAGAATCTCTCTCAACTTTCTAAGTCATCTTTGGAATTAGCCCAGTAGTCTTCAATATCATCAACATGATGAATTGCACAACTCATTTGCAAGAAATCTTGGGCATAATTTACAAGATCATACTGCGGCCTCAAGACATCATATGTCTCTAACTGAAACCTCTTTGAAAATGTCTTCAAAACATTCTTTGCCTCAAACCAAGATGCACAACTGTAGGCTCCAATGGTCATCAGGAAATCGTAGCCCTTCTTCCTAGCATCAGCACAAATCAGATTCACTTGGAGTGTCTACCTCATTGTCTTGACCAGCACAATCATATCATTGGGATGTCTGGGCAACTTCAAAGGGAAATCATCGAATCTTACAATACGAATATATGATAAATATTTAAATTGAATGAAAAATCACCCAAATTGGCCTATAAAAGTCATGGCTTTAGGAGAAAATCTCCTTTCTAGACAACCTTGTAGCTCCCTACACAGTCTCATTGTGAATGAATCATTAACTTTGAGATATTCAACATAACTATTATGTAATTGTAGATATGGGAAAAATTCATAGCTTTTAACATCATCTGGGAACTCTTCTAATCTAGGAAGCCCTGGCCAAATTTGAATTGTGGCCAATATATATATAAGGACTGAAGACATGTAGAACTCATTCTTAACCTTAGCTCTACTTAGGGCACTGGAGAGATTTTTTCTTACCATAAGAGCCCAATCGATAAAATGGTGTTGAGAACAGATCACCTGGACTAAGAAGAAATGGTGCTCAACGAAGTTCAGTGCATCACTCTCACCTCTGATCCTATTGAGCAGCACCAAGATGTCTACAATCTTTGGCTTTAGATTTGTGTCGTATAATGTTTTGGGAAACTTCCCTTTGGCGCTCCTCGGCTCTTGAAACCATGACTTCATTATTTCTTTCTTCCACACTGCTTTCTTTGCTACATATTCGGTAACTGCTCGACTATATGTCATTTCTGAATATTTAGCCTGCTTTGGAATGCAAAGGGAGTTCTGAACAGAATCTCGATCAATGGAAAGAAGCACAGTGTCATTGGGTAGGAGGATTTGATTGGTATCTAGGTTATATCGGGCTATGCACTCTTGAACAAGCTCAGGAGCTTGAACAACAATAGGAAAAATGATAGCTTCTACTAACCCACTCTCTTTTAACTTCTCAAGATAGGGTGCATCTGTTTTGCCTTCAATCTGCTCTGAAAGTTCTATATATCGAAGAAATTCAAGGAAGTGTCTGTAATTTTATGCCAATCAAATGTGATGCTATTCATCCCATCGAATCCCATAAATCTAGTAGCCATACTTCAAATGATTCTGACTAGGGATAAGAGATATCTCTTAAGGACACAAGAGTGGGGAATAACTATATTCAAGAGATTCTAATCTAGAAATTTGTTAAATAGATGGTAGATCTTGTTTGTAATGCCTCACTGATTTTATAACGTTTGAATTCTTACCGTTTAACGACCAACTTCCCGCGCCACACAAATGAAAAGACTAAGACATTAATGAAAAATTCCATTATAGAGTAAAACAACTTTATTTGAATTAATTACTTTACCCCTATGGGTCATTAAGAAACATCCTTTCACTTTAGTAACTGTAACGATATCTTTCTGGAGGTAGCAAAAAATCACTTTTCGGCTTCCCTTTTGACAGAGAAATGCCTTTGGAGTGCTCTCTACTCAAAAATTTGTTGAGGGAGAAATTTATCTCGTTGAGGTGCTAAAATGGAATGTCTAGATTTCATTAGCTTTCTTTGTGCCCTGAATCACTCATAAGATTGATTCTTCTTTAAAGTTCTTCCATAAAATGATTTGGCAGAAAATGCACTCTGCAGGTCGAAACCCGCCTTTTGGATTAGTGGAGAAGCCATTTTTCGCTTTTCTACCAGTAAGCCTACATCTTGAATTCTTCCTCGCTCAATTATTTCTTTTGCCTAAAATAGATTTGATCTGAAGGACCAAAGATTTCTTATTCCAAAATCTCTCATTATCAACTTTCCTTGACCTCTGATACTCTAAATTTTGTTAGTTGCAGAAAACGCACTCTGTAGCTATTTTCCGCCAAGGAGAAGCTCAGAACCAATTTTCTGCCAATGCTACAAAATGGAAAGATTAAGGAAAAATACTTCAACTGCATGTAAAACCAATGTTAGAATCCTTCGAAACATGACCTTTACTAGATTTGGGAACTTAACCTACCCAATGAAACACGATCTCAGAGACCAATTCCCCCCGGCTTACGAAAGAGAAGGCAATTTAGGGAAATCTAATAAAGGCCTCCTATCCTAAGAGGATAGCTAGACTTAGACTCAGGACTTACACGAGGCTTTCAAGATCACTACTACACATTAAACATCCACTTTGTCTCAAAGGTACGCAGACCAAAAGTGGGGCAACATATATATATATATATATATATATATATATATATATATATATATATATATTCATTCCATACATAGACATTATTTTATAAGTAATATAATACACTCACATTAATTCATTATTAAATATTTAATACCAAATTTAGAAAATATTCTTATTAATTACTCATACCAAGACCTCAAATTCACTCCTAACGTAAAGAGAATCGCAACTTGCATGCATCTAAAACCAATCAAACCCTAAAGATCTAATTTCCAAAGAGGAGAATGAACAAATCATCTTGAAACAACAAAGCTATCTAGATAACAAAACAAATTGCCATCATGCCAATGAAAGCATATATAGGACTAACTCAAGAGTACCCAACCCAGGTGCAAAGGATCATAAGAAAAGGACCAAAGGTAGGTTTATTCTTGCGATAATTTGGTACTATCTCCATAACAACAACAACAACAACGATCAAGGATTTTGAGGCATGCTCAGACCTGTGAATCTAGGTGAAGTCAATGCCTGGTACCTGCAATCCTACTTCATAAAGAAGCAATACATGTGCATAGATATTCATATAAATAAAGCATTATAGACATATGACTGGGATAGATACATCATGTTGACCTCAGCTATGTGAGTAACTACGAATTCATCCAAAATCATGAAAACATATCAGATATATATACAAACATAAATCATGTAGAATCATCATAAATTAATCCTAATCATTGGGTTAGTTTTCATAATCAAATCATATTACTAAAAGATATTCATTTCCTAAATCCATATGCACTAATAACAATAATCATAAATAAATACATCGAAGTATATGAGAGGTATATCATCATCCACCTTACTTATCAATGATCAGGATTAGGTTGATTACTTCAAATCATACACCGGAAAGAGATTATCGCATAAAGAGAGCATTAATAGGGACAATTACTTAGCCTAGTCATCAACATCATATCAACATCTAGGCACGCCATGTAAAATACATGATTCTTCCAGAGTAACCTTAACAAAATATGGTATAGAAATCATTTATATATCCATCAAGCACATATTACATAACATCCTAAACAAAGACAGGTCTAGAAAGTTCTTCAATACCTAAGTGGAGATGGACACACACCAAAGGATCCCTTAAGATAATATGTCTATCATTAGGGTCAACAGGTACTATATATTATGAAACTATTATAATGAACTATTGGAGTAGATCAAACAAGTATCACAAATATCTAAGCACTAAGAGAAGCATCAAAAGATCTTCCACACTCTAGAGAATTTAACAAAATAAGAGAATTTATTTTAAGTTTAGAGGGGTATTACAGATAACATATCCCTTTGATAAACTAAGATATAAATCTACCAGTAAATTTGTTAACCAAAGAAAGGAAATAGTCTAGTTTAAGTGTGAGAAACTTCTACTATACCTACAATACCCTTTGTTATCTTGGGTCTTCCTAATCTAGGCCCAAGCCCAAATTGAGCTTGAAATTCTTAGCATTCACAAATTTTATTATGATAAATGTAACACAATACTCAACTTTCTTCTTGCAAGAAGAGATCATAGGCATAATGTAGAGAAGCAAAGTTCAATAACATAAAACTTTTCATCATGATAGAATATAGACACAAAATATAATCTTCCTCTATGCTATATCAAGTGCAGATGAAGAATTGTTCCTTCTATAACAATTTGAAGTATGAAAATTACCTAGTCTCATATAACCATAAAAGAATAACTCTTATAAAATTATTTTTTCAATTTTTTGTTATAGTAGCTTAATAATCATGATGTGTTAATTCTTCTTTTTAGTAGGTAGGTCATAGTCAAAACTAAGACAAAGGCTTATCAAAATAAAAATATTCATATTATAAAACTCCTCTTCCAACCAGCCATTTATCTAATCTTCAGATGCCCATTACCAATCTTATATTTCTATGCATCACACAAATGACACTCACTACCATTCAGAATTAGAAATGTAACCTAAAGGCTTAATATCATAGACCAAACCACAAAGAGGAGATTATAAACTAGCTCTCTCCATTTCTTTCTTTCACCTCTGATATCAAACCTTTATTCTCCATTCCAATTTGTTGAAATATGGGAGTACACCATTAATATGTCATAATTTTCATATTCTAATACCATTCTAGTGGTATTACAAAGCTACTTCTAACTTTGGAACATTTATGAATTCAAGAACTGCTCAAACTAGGGCAAGAAATCACAAATCATGCAACCATCCTTCTACTCAATTGAAATATTACCATTATGCCAATTCCTTTGCAAAAAACCCACCCATTTTCTAAAAATAAACCACTATTTAACTAATAGATTTCTAACAGAATAAATGCACGATAAAAAAAAACCAGAATAGATTTCTAAACTTACTAATTCACAATGATCTTCACACAACCCTAGTCACACTAGACCACAACTATCACATATTTAAAATCAACTACTATTAGGCAACATATACATAAAGTCCATGTCTGTAAAACACCATCAAGTCTCATAACACCTATACCCTCTCATAGTTTTAGCTAACTATATTGAAAGTCCTACCATAAATACTACAAAAATTAGGGCCTCCGTATTTTTTATGTCCATTATACTATTATTATCATAAATAGCTACCCTATTCCTCTAGTAAACTAACATCTATATAGGTATTCCCAGCATCTGATGGGCCATAAACATCTTCTAATTCCACATTGTCGTTTGGAGCCCCTGCATTTCTCTTTCAGGTGGGTTTAATTATGACAAGAGGGAGAATTTTAATTCTCTCAATATCAGTGTCTGGCATGTCTACTGGAGCCTCGTACCCTACTGCATAAATATATATTTCTGCCAACGATCTCCAGTGGTTGGTTTTAGACAGAGCCATCTCATTCAGAAATCTATACTCAATATTATGTCCTTCTTCCTTATTTCAAATAGTAGAAGATCCTTGGTAATTAACAATGGCCTCTTTACTACATCCACCAAAGGGTTGTTGTCCTCCCCTGTGATTTAATCTTTAGGGTATAGAATCATTAAGTTCTCATCGATAATATTAACTACAATGTTCAATCTTTCTAGCAACTCGACGCAAAACACACTCCTACACAACTTGACTGCATCCTTCTTTTTCATTCCCATTACTAGAAGTAGGGACACAAAGGTTGCTAGTATATCAAAATTCACTCTAAAATGCATGTTATAATTCACAGTCTTCACCCATAATAGTCCTTACTACTAGATTAGCTAGGTCAACCATTTCTTGGAGGATTATTCCCCATCTCTTTGATTTAATCATTCCTTTAAACACCATGGTCTTGCATTCACCTACTAGCAAAAGACTCATTGTAGAATCCATGACTGAATCTTTTGATTATCCATGATTGGTTTGCAGAATTGACCATATGCCCTCAATAACCCTTCACCTTTATAGCCTAGTCTATCTAATCTCAAACCTTATGGAAACCCTTTCACTTCCTTTTACATGTGATAGGATCAATTATTATATGAGGTGATGACAATGGTTCTAAGAATTATAGAGGATTTCTTATCTCCTAATATAATTGCTTCTCGATACTTTTAGTGGTTTCCAAATTGTATGTTATTTTTATAATTACAATCTTTTTATATTATAAGGATATGTTATTTAATGGTCTTAGGAAATTATTTAATCTATACAGGCCCCTTCAAGAGTTTTCCCAAATCCAAATAGTAGTAACATTATATCAAAGGTAGGAACAAAGGGGTCCTAATTCTATTTTGCATGAGGAATGCTGCCAATCTTGTATTGTATTGACACATCCTTCAAAGTAAGTACTAAATCAAGGAAACCTACCTAAAATTACATCATCTAGTGAGGATCCGTAAACATAATTGATATGGAATCAATCCAATGTGAACACGACTCCATGTAAGAAATAAGAGATACATGGAGAAATGAGGTTTATGAGGTAGTGATGCCATGCGGCTAGAGTAATACAACATAACCAAATGACTCAGTAGGGAAAGCCAACAATATTGAATAATGGTAACATAAAGTATCCAAAAAATAGGAAAGGCTAAGGGAGGAGTAGATAGAATACACCCAAAAATAAAACCAAGAAATAAAAAAGAGGAGATAAGCAACAATAATAGAACATAATAAATGCAATATAATAAAACTAATATTAATTAGGAATAAAATAATCCTAAACTAGAGAGTAAGGAAAATATAATAATATCATATAAATAATAATTAGTATAATAAAAGTATAAAGAATCGAGAGGAAAAAGGTGACAATAAAATACATAAGGGGGAAACAATCAAAGAGGGAAACGATAAAGAAAGAAAGAAAAGGGATCTAGAAAACTGCCAATAAACCAAATAAATACAAATATATGTATTATAAAGTAAACATGATATCAATCCATATGATAGCATGGGAAAAAGGATGAAAATAAGATATAGATGATAATCCACATAGGAAACATAGAAAAGAGATAGAAGAATCTAAAGAGTAAATAGGGGAAAGAAAAACACACTAGGTATAATAGATATAGGAGTAGCTCAGAATAAATCAAAAAAAGGATTAGTATCATCCTATGTTCTCTAGAATGACACCATCTACTCCAATTTTAGCCAACCTCTCCTCTTTACCATTCCCCTCTCTGTATATATAGTAAATTTCTTAAAATATTTGAGAAGGTCTATTGCCCTATTGAGAAGACCATTTAAAGTCTAATTGGGAGTTGATCTCTTCCTTAAAATTTTTATTACTAATGTTGAATCTTCTTCTATATCAATATTTTCCAATTGTATATCCTTGCAAAATAATAATCCTTCTATTAGAGTAGTAAATTGTGCATAATTGTTTGTCTCTCTTCCTATTTGTCTTGCTAAATGAGCTATCTATTTTCCTTCCCAACTATGTATGTTGCATACTATTCCAACATTTCCTAGATTCCCCCTCAAGAAACCATCAAAATTTAGTTTTAACCAACCCTTCTTTGGTGGTACCTATTGGTACTCAAATCAATAGATTGGATTTCCTATGGACTTTCCAATCCAATGATGGGAAACCCAAGTGACTTGACCAACTAACAAGTTTCAACCAAGGCAAGGTCAAACATTATGCAATTCTGGCTCTTGAAAACCAAGGCTGGTAGGCCTATAACTTGACTTCTCTTTCAAGGTTTTTTGTAGAAGATAAGATACACTCCAAACTTCTCTCGTTCAAGTATGGCAAGACACTTGAAAGAAATCAAATTGTACTCAATACAACATAAAACTACAGAACTGAATGCTTTATAAGAATGTATAAATAAATGGATGCTAGAATATCTTAACAACTCAAAATAATAAACCAAATGACTATATCCAATAATTAATTAGATCAGTGCTTATATCAACTTGGGCAGCTAGATTTAATCCAAATTTAATCCTATGTACAACTTTGCAAGACAGTATCAATACTATCAACTATTTGAATGCTTTGGATGCAAAGAAGATTAAGTCTATTTATATCTTTGTTAGTTCAAATGAATTTAACTCCTATGGTTTGGAGACCAGTTGAACAAGAAGTTAGAAATATTAAATTCTCACAAACTCCTTGATGATCAAACAATGATATAAGACATGTAATATCTCTACACAAGCATATCTAAAATAGCAATTGAAATTCCTTAAATAATTGCAAAGGAATAACTGAAATGGATTGAACCCTTTTACCACAAGTGAGACAGAAACACTTGTATTTTATTTATTTTGAGAAAATAGTACATTTGAGTCCATGTTGCTGTTGCGATCAAAACTAGAACAAAAATAATTTATATGTCTGTGTGTTTTTTGTAACTCCTTCACATGGGCTTGGAATCCCTATTTATAAAAAGTCCAAGGGATGCATACAAGCTTTAGACCGATGTGTCTCTTGATAACTAAAACCTAATCCTAAGATCAACAATTGAACATTAGTTACAATAAAGGAATGATTAATCATCCCTGTTAAGAATAGTTTGTCAACCAATTAGGTTTCAACCATAATTTCTTAGTAAATCTCTGATAATTCATTCTTTGATTATCAAATAATGACTCTGCATAATCACATTACTTTGATCATATGTATTTATCAAATATATCTACTTCTAATAATGAATATCATCTCTGACATGTCAAATATCATCATTGTTAAGAACAAGCATGTCGACATTGTTGACCATCTTCTGGTATTCCTTCATCTTTATGAGAATCCTCCCAATATGTTTGCATGTGGTAATCATCCTACATTTCATCATGGTCACATTACTCTGTCAGCAGATAGTTTCATGTTTCGCCACTTTTTGAAAACTCTGAACAACAATGTCGACGTATCAAATAATAAACCAAACCCTAAGAGATATAAAAAATAATATTAAAATACAAAATGACAAAAGGAAATCCTAGTCATCACTGCCACTCAGGCACTCTTTCTTTTTACTGTCGAGGACCCGTGTAAATATCGCATGATGCCTTGAAGATTAAAAGTCGTGCATCTCCTTTTTGAGGCATTACGCTTGTCGTTGATGCTTTCCATGATTTAACATGCGATGATGTTACTTTAGATTTTGTGGGTTTAGGACATGTGTTGGCTAGGCATGATGCCTTAAAGCTTAAAAATATGTGTCTTTGCCTTTGAGTCATTACGCCAACCGTAGATCATCATCAACTTAACTACTACTTAATCTCTGAAACTACTTAAACTGTCGTGCAAACCACCATGTAACCCTATCATCTCATTAAACCAACCTCATTCTGCCATATGTATCCTCGTTGTCTCATTGTTAAGAATGTCTACGAGCCTAGGAAATGTGTTGATCAGGCGTGATGCCTTAATGGATAGATTTTGAGCATCTTTTCTTCAAGGCTTTACATTTTCTATTTGATCAACTTGAACTTGATCGGTCTTTACTTCATTCCTTCTTTGCTCAGCATGGCTTGCCATGGACATGTGTCTTCAAGGTGTGACGCTTTAATGGATAGATTTTGAGCATCTTGTCTTCAAGGTTTTACACCTACCACTTGATCAAATGGGACTTTCTTGATCTTTACCTCAATCTCTGACCTTAGGCCTAACTCAGCTTTAACCCTGGGTATCCAAACTCCTTTATGTCTCCAAGTCATGAGATCATTTCCTTAACTTTGAGTTTGTTTTGAGATCACGCGAGAGCCACAAGATCCAAGACATGATCTATGGTCTGCGTTAAATCTTTGAGTCTTAAGAGCATATTCCTTTCCATTCCAAGATTACGCAAGTAAGGGGCTATGCCAAGTTGCTGAATGATAGAGAATATTCTATTGTGATTGCGAGATTAAGAGACAGCCACAAGACTAAAAATGAATCAATGACACATAATTCATCCTTACAAACTTTGAACTAATCCTAACTTAACCTTACTATAACTCTGATCCATTCTGAGATCACACAACTGAGGGAAACTCACAATCTCTAAGTATCTAGCCTAACCATGGTCAATTCAGAGACTTAGCTCAAGCCATGAGATTTGATCCTGATCAATGACCACAATTTCATCTATAACTAACTCTAAACTAAACTTTACTTCAATTTCCTTGACCATGATTCATTTTGAGATTCAACGAATGAAAGAAAATCCAAGTTGCTAGAAGATTAGCTAACCCAAGGGTTTATTGCAAGACTTCACACTAGCCACAGGAGTATACTTGCAATGACTACTTAGATCTCAACCTGACGGGCCCATCCTTAACTCTATCTGACTTGATTGTAACCCTAAACAATCTAGAGATCATGTAACTAACTAGGAACTCGAGTTTGGAAGATCATTTTGTAACCCTAGAGTTTATCATGAGACTTCATGCCATCCACAAGATCTGATTTGAATCAACAGCTCGTGCGTAATCTCCTGAACTTTGCTGGCTTTTGACTTTGTCTTGAGACTTAGCACAAACCAAAAGATCTGAACTAAATAAATGATCCTTGTTAAGTCTATGAATCTTTCACTTAATCCCAAGACCATATGGAAATCACACGAATAAGGCAAAAAGAAAATAATTTCTTTATCTCCAAGTCAGATTATGAGATCACGCGACTAAAGCAATCTCAAAGTCACGAGATGATTTTCTTGACCCTTGGTTCATTACAAGACTTCACATGAACCACAAGATCAATGATCCACATTAAATCTCCAAAGAAATAACTTAACCTTAAATCCATCCTGAGATCACGTGACTGAAAGGGAAAAACAAACCAGACTTTAACTAAGAGTTTATCTGGAGATCACAAGATAGACTGAGTCATTGAATCGCTGGATGTTTTGACTAAATCTGGTTTCATCATGAGACTTCACACACAGTGCATGATAAAAAACAAATCAATAGCTCACATTAAAACTCCAGATCAAATAAGCATATTCCTTTTCCTTTCATGATCACGCGACTGAAGCAATCTCAGAGTCACTGAATGAAAAAAAATATTCCTTTTGGGTTGCGCGGCTAAGAGATAACCAAGGAAATGTGAAAGCACACATGATAAATAAAACACTTAAGTGACATGGAAAAGTTAATGAAGAATTAGACCAAGTCATGAACGAGATAGGGTTTGAAGGAATAAATGAAAGCATAAACATAATAATGAAGACAAAGAACACTTCCCTAAACCATTTTCATGTGCAAATTTGATCTATAAATTTGGGTTCCACCAGTGGCTCTTTCTGGGGATGTGCATTCATACTTGGATACAACAAGATCCCAACTATCTCTGGAGAATCATACCAAAATAGAAATAAAAGAACAATATCAAAGCAAATAAAACTTAATGAAAATATAGAGTTAGAAACAATCCATGTTTTAAGAGAAGAATGGTTTTAAATACTAAGCACGAGTTGGGAATTCCTGAATATGACCTTCTGTGTCTTTTAAATGTTAGAATAACTAAGAGGGGGGGGTGAATCAGTGGCCTCAAAAATTAATCTAATATTCAACCAAAACTTTATACCACAAATATAAAACCTCTAGTTATCTTCAGTCCTACAAGATGTATGCCTTGTGTAAATCTAACATGTATATGCTGCTCGGTGAATATACTATTTATCATTTCCTTAAGTTTTACTGAATAGCAGCTTATCTTTTCCTTAGCCTTTACCGAAATATAGTAAATAACTTAGTATTTACCGATCAATCCTATTTGATTAATGTGTAAAGCAAAACATCAATGTAATGAACCATATACACATTTGACACATGGATTTTTAACATGGAAACCCTGTTAAGGGAAAAACCACTTGGGACTGGTAACCCAAAATTTTCACTCTTCTCAAGTGAGATCAGTGAAGAGCCAACCCTGTTAAAGATTACAAACACACTGTTAAGTGCAACCTTGTTAGAGGATTTAAAACTAACAGTTTATCACTTGACCTAGCATTCACTATGTTGTCAACATGAAAACCTTTAGATACTCCTTGGGATGTATCTCAATATATTAAGGATGGTTAAATCCCACTCTATTAAGAGATTTTCTGAATCAATGATTAAACTAAAACAATAAATGATCTGTTCATTAATACAAATTTGAACTGCAAATTTTCAGGTCTATTGTATTTCCATAATACCTCTTCTGATCAATGTTCTCTTCAATTCCTTTTCTCCGCTTCTTTCTGCTTGGTGAATGTTGTTGCTTCTCTATTACTCGATGTTTGCAGAATTCGTGGCTCTATTCCTTCAGCCTATATGATCATATCTACATGAATACTTCTATCTTCACCAGAATTCTCTTCACCATTCCTTCTTTAATAATGAATTACTTGTCTCTTTATACAAACATTATTTCACTATTCTTCTGTCCTTACTTTTTTCTTCATTGATCACTTCTTGATCTGTAAAGATCACCATGCTTGCTTTAGATTTATTCTATAATTCTCTCCTTGTTTTCTAGAATAAATAACTTCTTTAAATATCCTTCTTATCTTTAGCTTTTAACTGGTCGATGAAAACAAAATAATCAATTAGTTAACTCTATATTTAGCTCCTTCCAGCTAAGTTGTTTTGTTGTATCATAACTTCAGTTCCCATTGGTCAACACTTCAACTGTGCTTGGTGACTACTGCAAATAGCTCAGGAATCAACTTCAATTTTGTTCGGTGATAACTACAGTTAGCTCGGTAATTATTTCTCGGGTATCACTTTCTTGGGTAACATTGTCCGTCAGGTAACACTGTGAACTTTTGTGCTCAGGGTTCACTGTCTGTTGAGGTTTACTGTCACTCGGTGTACATGATTACCGAAAAAAAAAACATTGTCTCTTCAGATATTTAAGTATTGTAACAATATGTGTATGAGAAATCATACCATATCAAGTTGACATCAATGACAATACAATACATTAACTGATTTAATGTCTTGCATTTACTTTCTGTAGCTTGGTGATCATCAACTTTGTCATCTTCAAACATTCAATTAGTTATAGTTCATCAATCTCTCCCTTTGGAATTGATGGCAACATACTACTAATACAATATGAAATATATCAGTTGTAGTTCCTCAATTTCTCCCAAACTTATTATTTTATAACCATACAAATATTTGACTCTCGGTAAGCTCTTCTAGCTTACATTTGATTCTTGTAGAGTAATTTCTTCCTTCATTCCCTTCATTGGATAGATGTAGCAACTTTTGATTCTGTCTCTCCCCTTGTTGTAGAATCTCTTCTCCCTTTTCTGGATAGATATATAGTGTTAACTTTTCTCCAATTCTCTCCATTGGATGGATTTTTATTTTAATCATCTTCCTTTGACTGTTCCTTTCCTTTGATGGATATTTATTTTCTCTCCCTTTGAATGATCATGATAGATATTTCATATGGATATATTCTCTCCATTTGAAAATAATGCCAAACATATAATATCTCTCTTTCTAATATATTCCTTGAATTTCCTCTCCATCAACAATTACAATAACTCTGGTGTTCGGTGCATATAAGTACCTTCCTATGTACTGATATATCATTGCACTCCATTTCTAGCTTGCATCAACATGATTGATCTTCTGATAATGTGTAGGATGATGCAGCCTCCTAGTCAGCTTAGTGACCAGTATACAAGGGTCTGACCCCTAGTCTTTTTGTTAGGTACTCAAATGTATCTTTTAGCAATGAATTTGTGAATATGTCTGCTAATTGTTCTTTGGATTACACATATTATGGTATCACCTCTTTTTCTTGTACTTGTTCCCTCAAGTAATGATACTTAATTGTGATATGCTTTGTCTTAGCATGCATCACAAGGTTATTTGAAATGTTGATAGCACTTGTATTATCATAATAGATAATTTATGGTTCAAGGATTTTCATATTCATACCTTCTAGTAATTCCTTGATCCATGCAATGTTAGAGCAATTTGTAGCAACAGCCACATATTTTGCTTCTACAATAGATTTTGATATACATCCTTTTTTCTTACTTATCCATGTGGCAAGTCTGTCACCCATAAAGAATGTTCCTCCTGTTGTGCTCTTTCTGTCATCTATATTTCCAGCCCAATCAACATATGTATAGACTTGAAGCTCAAATTTTCCCTTTTTGTTATACCACAAGCCATAGTCCTTGATATTCTTTAGATATCTTAGAATTCTTTTGACAACAGTCATGTGGGATTCCTTGGGATTAGCAAATAATCTTGCAAGTATTCCAACTGCATGTGCGATATATGGTCTAGTATGTAAAACAAACATGAGTTTTCCAATCATAGATCTATATAGGGTCTGATTTACCTTTGTTGACTTGTCTTCCTTTGTCAAATTGCATTCGGTTGCCATCGGTGCTCCAACTGGTTTGGAGTCCTCCATCTTGAATATCTTGAGAACTTCTTTGATGTATTTGGATTGTGTAATGTAGATGCTTTCATCCTCTTGAAGAATCTGTAGACCAAGAAAAAATTTGATCTCCCCAAACATTGACATCTCAAACTTTTTGCTCATTTCCTCAGCAAATGATTTGCATAACATATCATTACCTCCAAATATGATATCATCAACAAATATTTCAGCAATAAGAATGTTATCATCAGTATCTTCTTTTAAATACAGATTATTGTTATCACTTGTTCTTACAAATCCAATACTTATGAGATAAGAGTGAAGTCTTTCATAACATGATCTTGGTGCTTGTTTCAATCCATATAAGGCTTTGTGTAGTCTACAAACCATGTTCCTCTTGTCAAGATCAACAAACCCTTCTGGTTGTTCAATGTATACCTCTTCTTCTAGTATTCCATTTAGGAATGCAGATTTGACATCCATTTAGTATACCTTGAATCCTTTGAATGTAGCATAAACAAGTACAATTCTTACTCCTTCTAGTCCAGAAACAGGTGCAAAGGTTTCTCCATAGTCAATACCTTCTTCTTGTGCATACCCTTTGCATACTAATCTTGCTTTGTTCCTTGTGACTTTTCCATTCTCATTCAATTTGTTTCTGAATATCCATTTGGTACCAATGACATTTTTGTCACTTGATTTAGGTACTAATTTCCATGTTCTGTTCTTCTCAATCTTTTCTATCTCTTCATTCATAGCACTAACCCATTCTTGATTTTCAAGAACAGTATTGACAGATTTAGGCTCAAAATCATAAATCAAACATCTAGTGTTCAGTGACTTACTTCTTGTTCTCATTCCAACCTTTTTGTCTCCTATGATTTGGTTTTGTGGATGGTGTCTTCTGACATACTTGGAAAGTACCGGTTCAGGTCTTTTTTTTCATCATCTTGTCCTTCATTTTGATCTTCATCGCTCGGTACATCATTGTGAGAAATTTCCTAATTTTTGGTGTTTGCAGTGTGATGCTCGGGGTGCAATGTTCTGTCGCTCGGGAGCGATACACTGTTGCTTGAGCAGAGTGTCAGGTTCTTCATTGTAGACAAACCAGTTGTAGTCTTTCGGTTCCTTTCTACTTTCCTCATCATTTTTCTCAGCAAATCCATCCACTTTGACATTTTCACTTTCAATAATTGTGTTAGAGGATTTGTTAAAATATTTATAAGCCTTTCTTTTGGTAGAATAAACTAGAAATATTCCTTCATCACCTTTGGAGTCAAGCTTTCCATTTCTATCATCTTTCAAAATATAACATTGACTTCCAAAAATTCTAAAGTAACTTACATTTGGTGTGTATCCATACCATAGCTCATAATGTGTCTTTCTTCAATTGAACTTGGTTTAATGTGTAGACAGCAGTACTGACGGCTTCTCTCCAGAATGTTTGTGTGATGCCTTTCTCAATCATCAGTGTTCTGGCACAGTCCACAATTTATTTTTTCCTTCTTTCAACAATCCCATTTTGTTGTGGTGTTCTTGGTGTAGAAACCTATCTTTTAATTCCATGCTCATTACAAAAGTTAGTGAATTAATCAAAAATAAATTCTCCTCCTCTATCTAATCTTAGACATTTCAATTCCTTTCCACTTTGTTTTTCTACAATAGCTTTATACCATTTAAACATCTTGAATGCCTCTGATTTCTCTTTTAATAACATAACTATTATCGTTCTAGAATAATCATCAACAAATAGAATGAAGTATCTATCACCGTAGTAGCTCTTTGTTCTCATAGGTCCACATAAGTCAGCATGGACTAATTCTAGAATAGCATTAGATGTGTAGGTTTTTCTCTTGAAACTATACTTTTTCATTTTACCCTTTCGACAATTCTTACACATGACATGGTTGGGTTTTGACATGCTCGGTAAGCCTCTTACTTTCCTTTTATTGCTTATCCTAACCATGTTGTCAAAGTTAACATGACATAACCTTTTATTCCACAACCATATGTCTTCATTTATAGCCAATAAACAAGTGGTCTCAATTTTATCAAGATAGAATAGGTTACCTTTTGTTTCTTCACCAGTACCGATCAACCTTCCTGATTCATTAAAGATCTTTGCCTTTTTGTTCTCAAATGCAACTCGGTGTCCTATGTTATTCAGTTGTGAAACACTCAATAGATTATAGTTAAGTCCTTTTACCCAGTATAAATTTTCACATCTTATTTAACATGATGGTTCATTTACCTTCAATTGGACAAGGTGAGTCATTACCCATTCTTACTGATCCACCATTATAATATTCAAAATTTTAAAAATTTTCCTTATCTCCAGTCATGTGGTGAGTACAGCGACTATCAATAATCTAGACATCATTTTTACTAACCATAGATATGAGTGCAGTCTCAACATACCTTTCTTCTTTGTCAGAATCATCCTTCATAGAAATGATACTACCTCAATATCTTCATTAGATTTGGTGTCAGTATTCTCAGCTAGGTAACAAGCCTTCTTTCCTTTGTCCTTGTAGTCTCGGTTATCTCTTCTGTCAGATTGTCGATTGCTTTGGTAATCTTGGTCATCACCTTTGTCAAACTTCTTTTCATAAGACCTGTCATTACTTCTGTCATCTTTTCTTTTGTTAGGACATCTAGCATCAAAGTGTCCTATCTCTTTGCAATTAAAACATACCAATGGTAATTTACCTTTGTATCTACCTTTTCCTCTCTGCAATCTTCTAGTCATTAATGCTTCAATTTCATCAAGTTCTTGTTCATCACTATCGCTTTCACTATCATTTCTCATAGTGTGTTTATGACTTGATTTACTTATTTTCAAAGAATATTTGAATGCATACTCAATAGTTGGTAAGACACTGTTGTCAAAGTTATTCATCTCAAATGACATAAGTCTACCAATCAAAATATCTAGAGTAACATTGTTATTTTCTACTGCTCTCATTTCTTGTATATCAGATACTCTAATAGCATAAAAATGCAGTAAGGTTCTTAGAATTTTACTTACCAATGTTTCTTCTTCAAGTACACCTCCTACTCCTTCGATAGCATTAACAACCTCTTTGATCCTGTAGCTGTACTAAGTGATGTTTTCCCCTTCTTTCATTCTTAGGTCATCAAACTATCCTCTTAGGCTTTCTTCCTTAGCGTTCAACACATTTTTATCTCCTCCATGTACTAGCTTGAGTTTGTACCACATTTTCTTTGTAGCGGTGAATGATTTGACATCTTCAAATTCAGCATTAGAGAGTGAGGAAGCAAGTTCTATCATCATAGAATTGTGTTCATGTTTCTCTCTCAATTGATCAATTGCCAGAGGTCCAGTAGGTAACACAAGTTTAGTATCCAAGTATTGTGTGACATCATTTCCAATACCTGATAGGTGGAGTCTAATCCTACTTTGCCATGATGGAAAGTTGTCCTTGTTCAACTTAGGCACATGCCTTTTTCCCATCTTGTGATCTTTATCTTTAGTCTTAAAACTCTCTTCCAAGCACACAAGCTCTGATACCAATTGTTATAATAACTAAGAGGGGTTGGGGGGGGGGGGGGGGGGAATNGGGGGGGGTGAATTAGTGGCCTCAAAAATTAATCTAATATTCAACAAAAAATTTATACCACAAATATAAAACCTCTAGTTATCTTCAGTCCTACAAGATGTATGCCTTGTGTAAATCTAACATGTATATGATGCTCAGTGAATATACTATTTATCCTTTCCTTAAGTTTTGCCAAATAGCAGTTTATCTTTTCCTTAGCCTTTACCGAAATATAGTAAATAACTTAGTGTTTACCGATCAATCCTATTTTAGTACTGTGTAAAGCAAAGCATCAATGTAATGAGCCATATACACATTTGACACATGGATTTTTAACATGGAAACCCTGTTAAGGGAAAAACCACTTGGGACCGGTAACCCAAAATTTTCACTCTTCTGAAGTGAGCTCGGTGAAGATCTAACCTTGTTAAAGGTTAAAAACACATTGTTAAGTGTGACCTTGTTAGATGATTTAAAACCAACATTTTATCACTTAACCTAGCATTCACTATGTTGTCAACATGAAAACCTTTTGATACTCCTTGGGATGTATCTCAATATATTAAGGATGGTTAAATCCCACTTTGTTAAGAGATTTTTTGAATCAATGGTTAAACTTAAATAGTAAATGATCTGCTCATTAATACAACTTTGAATTATAGATTTTTAGATCTATTTTAATTCCATAATACCTCTTCTGATCAATGTTCTCTTCAATTCCGTTTCTCCACTTCTTTCTGCTCGGTGAATGTTGTTGCTTCTCTGTTGCTCAATATCTGCAAAATTCTTGGCTCTGTTCCTTTAGCCTGTATGATCAGATCTGCATGAAGACTTCTATCTTCACCAAAATTCTCTTCAACATTCCTTGTTCAATAATGAATTACGTGTCTCTTTATATAGACATGATTTCATCATTCTTTTGTCCTTGTTTTCTTCGTTGATCATTTCTTAATCCATAAAGCTCGCCATGCTTTCTTTAGATTTATTTCGTAAATCTCTCTTTATTTTCTAGAATAAAACATGCTTTAAATCTCCTTCTTATCTTTAGCTTTTAACTGGTCGACGAAAACAAAATAATCAATCAGTTAACTCTATATTTAGCTTCTTCCAGCTAAGTTGTTTTTTCATATCCTAACTTCAGTTCCTGTTTGTCAACACTTTAGTTGTGCTCAGTGACTACTGCAGATAGCTCAGGCATCAACTTCAGTTTTGTTCGGTGACAACTACAGTTAGCTCGATAATTCTTTCTCGAGTATCACCTGCTCAGGTAACATTGTCTATCGGGTAACACTGTGAACTTCTATGCTCAGGGTTCACTGTCCGTTGGGGTTTACTGTCACTCGGTGTACATGATTACCAAAGACAAAAACTTTGTCTCTTTAGATCTTTAAGTGTTGTGACAATATGTGTATGAGAAATCATACCATATCAAGTTGAAATCAATGAAAATACAATACATTAACTAATTTAATGTCTTGTATGTACTTTTTGTAGCTCAGTGATCATCAACTTTGTCATCTTCAAACATTCAATCAGTTATAGTTCATCAGTAATAAATAACTCTTTTCTCTTGCATTATCAAAAATTGTGTAAGGTCCTAGCCACAGAGCTTCATATTTACCATGCTTTCCTTTATCTTGATCTTTGGTATTCCACTTCAACACCCAATCTCCCTTCTGAAAATTCCTTTCCTTAGTTCTCTTATCATGTAAAGTTTTCACTTGCATCTGCTTCTTTACATTCTGACTTTGTGCATTTCTTCTGACTTAATTCAATTCTATAAGTTGATCCATCCTATTCTCCATGAAATTCATGTCTTCTAGTTGTTCCTTTCTAAAAAATTTATACACAGGGAGAAGATTGTCCAATGGTAACCTAGCTTGTTTTCCATAAACCAATTCATGAGGAGCAAACCCAATAGAATTTTTGACTGTTATCCTATCTGCCAAAAGTGCCAGAGGTAATTTGGAGTCCCATGCTCTTTTGTTATTGCTCAATATTCTCTTTATGATTTTTAGTATATTATTATTACTTGATTTATCCTGGCCGTTTCCTTGTGGATGGTAAGGAGAAGATTATGAAAAATTAATACCTTAAGTACTACAAAAATCAGAGAACTCCTTGGATCTAAGACACATGTCATTATCACAAACAATCTTAAAAGGAACACCAAACCTTGTTAGTATATTTTCTATTAAGAATTTTATTACTACCTTGCTTGTAGCTTGTCTAGAGGGTATGGCTTCCACCACTTCGTAAAATAATCCATTGCAACTAGAATCCACTTGTGTTGTCCACTGGAAGCATCACCAATTTTACCAATGAAATCTATCCCCCACATTTGGAATGGCTCCTCAGTTGATAAAGTCTTGAGGGTTAATGCACCATCATATTTTAATTTCCCTGAGAACTTTTGACAAGCTTCACATTTTCTAACATATGTGTAACTATCCTTAAAAATACATGGCCAATAATACCTAGCACATAGTATCTTATGGGCAGTAGTTCTTGCTGAGAAGTGACCACCACATACTCCATCATGTAACTCCCTCAACAATGAATTTTATTGGCACGTATCTAGACATAATAGAAGGATACCTTCTCTATTCTTTAAGTATAAGTCACCTTGTATGAAAACATACCTAGATGCTTGTAAATTTATTGTCCTCTTTTGATTATCATTTAAACCTTCTTGGAATTTCATGTGCTTAAGGAAATATACTATACCAGTATACAAAGGATATTTTTCAATACTTACTACTGATTTGTCAGTGCTCACCTGATTTATTTGAACTGCCTCAAGATTTGATTGAGCCATAAGTTTAGCAAGACGCTGTCCTCTGACCAACTTTGTTATTTGGATCTCCATGTCAAACTCCTGGATTTGATTCACCCATCTGCATCTACTACATGTAACCTCTGACTACTTAAATATATTTTTAATTGCTGCATTTGGCACATAAGCTATCACTTTATCTCCCACCAAGTATGGCCTAAAATATTTCACTACTTTGACTAGGGTATAAGCTTTCTTCTCATTTATGTCATAATTTAATTTTGCTGCTTGAAGAGTTTCACTAAAAAATGCTATTGGTTTCTCATAGCCCTCATCATTCTTGTGTAACATAACTGCAACAATAGTATGATATGATGCAAAAGAAAATAACTGAAAAGGTTTTGAAAAATCAGGTGTCTTAAGGACTGGAGCTTCCTTAATTGATTTATTAATATTAAAAAATGCCTCTAGGGTTTCATTCCCCCATTTAATTTTTGTACCTTTCTTAAGCATCTTAGCAATAGGCTTAATGATCTCTGAAAATTTTGGGACAAACCTTATTACAAAATTTATTTGTCCAAAAAAGGATTGGATTCCTTTAACATTCTTGGGAACCTGAATTTTATCTATGGCTACAATCTGTTTAGGCTCTATTCTTACACCATCCTTTGATTCAATGTGCCCAAGTAGCTTCCCTTCAGTTACTCCAAAATGAAATTTTTTTGGGTTTAGAGATATCCCATTTTCCAAAGCTCTTTTAAAAATCTGCTCCAAAAAATCTACTCCAAATGATTACAACGCTCTTCTGCCTTTTTTGAATACGCAGTCAGATCATCTTGATATACTACCATGATGAGATCAATCAGACTATCAAAATCCACATCCATTGCTCTTTGGAAAGTTGCTCCTGCATTAGTTAACCCAAAGGGCATCCTTGCATAAACATAGGTCCCCCAAGGAGTGGTAAAGGTTGTCTTGTATTGCTCTGACTCTTTGACCTTCACTTGGTTGTATCCTGAAAATTCATCCATCATAGACAATAATTCATACCCAGTAACCTTATGTAAAAGGGCTTACATATTAGGAAATGCATAGTTATCTTTCAATGATATATTTAAGTTTCTAAAATCAATACACAACCTTATATCTCTATTCTTCTTTCTAACTGGGACCAAGTTTGATACCCATGTAGAATATCTTATAGGCATTATTCTTCCCGCATCCCTTAATTTGACAAGCTCTTCCCTCATTTTAGGAGATAACATTGGATTTATAGGACTCTGTCTTTGTCTAAAAGGTTTTACATCTATCTTTAGAGGGATTTCATGTTGAAATAAATCTTCTCAGTAAGCTTTAAGATCATCATATGACCATGCAAAGATGTGCCTATATTTTCTTTAAAAAGTTATCAAATCAACTTTGATCTTAGGAGTTTGCCTCTTGCCTATGTATACTTCCTTAGGAGTGTGATCATTTCCCAAGTTAATTTTTTGAACTTCTTCACACAAAATACTTGTCTTACCCATTTTAAGATTTTCTTGCTCATCAAAAACTCCTTCAAGTGCAACCAAGCCTCTGGGATTCTTGTTTGTCTTTAATTAGACAACTTTCTTTCCAAACAAGGTCTCTTTTCCATCTTGATCTTCTACATAGCCATTCCAATCTATGTATTGATCCTCATATTTATCTTCATTCACTAGAAATCTGAGAAGATCTCTGTCATCTTCAAATATTTGCCAATTCTGCAAATTGTCAGGAATTGATGGTCATTTTTTCATCTCAAATCTGCACAATCTCATCAAAAGGAACATCAATATGCTTGATGGATACATTATACAACAATTCTACAAGGCAATTTTCTGATCTTTCTATCTATTTGATTGAAAATGCATCAAAACATTCAATTAAATCCCATACCAAGTTTCTATATTTCTTTAATCTAAGATTTTTGGTAATGAATTTATTTCTGACTTGAGAAACAATTAAATCAAAGTCACCATGAACTAAAAGCATCTTAATACCATATGATTTTGCAATATTTAAACCAAGGATTAGTTCTTCATACTCTGAGATATTATTAGTACATTCAAAATTTAGTAAGAAAGAGAACTTTAAAATCTTACTACATGGGGATACAAATGTGATCCCAACACCATTACCTTGCTTACTGCATGCTCCATCAAAATTCATTTGCCAAAGTTCCTTGTGATTTTCCTACAAATGCACTCCAATGGGGCTATTAATTTTTAGTGTTAGTTTAGTAGTACTCACCTAAAGATTATCCATGTCCGAATGGAAAAATTTTATTTTTTCCATCCCAATGTCTTCATCGATGATATATGGAGATTGATGACATGTAACTGATTAAATGTTTGAAGATGTTAAGTTGATCGCCGAAATGAAAAAAGATAATGCAAGACACTAAATCAGTTAATGGATTGTATTTTCATTGATGTCAACTTGATATAATCTAATCAGTTATAATCAAAGTGTCAAAGACTTCAAAGAATCAGAGAGAAAAAAATTATGCTTTCAGTAATGCATAAAAGACAAGCATTTACTAAGTGAATACAAACACCAACGACTATTGGAACCTGATGGATAGAGATCACTGAAAGTTAAGTCATAGTGATGCCCGAGAAAAGAAACTGACAAGCATTACCAAAAGGCAGAATCACAAGCATCATCGACGGCCAGAATTAGAGTGTTAACCGATGAGCAGAACTTTGTAGTGAAGCTCGAAGGACAGACAACCCCAACGGACATACAACCCCGACAGAGAAGACTGAGGAGAATTGGAGTGTTGGCTGAAGCTATCAAAGAGTTAAAACACCGAAGTTAACTAGAGTTGAGAAACGACAAAATATCTAGCTGGCAGAGCTAAATATAGACTTAACTAGTTGTTATCATTATTTTCATCGACAAGATAAAGCCAGATATAAGAAAAGGATTTAAATTTGTTTTGTTCACTTGGTAAGAAGATTTCTATGAGATAAAACAAGAGTTATGCTTTAAATCAAGATTGGCTAAGATTGCGGATCACGCCAAGATCAAGAAAATCAAGAACCTAGAAACAGTGATATCATGTCTATAAAGAGACAACTTAATTCATTATGAATTAAGGGGAGTGAATGAAAAAGAGGATGCTAAAGAGAAACTAATGAAGAAAAAATTCATACAATCTTGATCAATCAAGCAGAGGAAAGAGCTAAAGATTTCTATGGACACTGAGCAACAGAGCATAGCATCACCGAGCATGAGAAAAGTGGAGCAAAGGTATTGAAAAGATGTATTGATCAGAATGTTTTAATGAGCTTACAATAGATTTGAAAATCTGCAAGTATAAGTTGTATATTTGAACAGATCATACTGTTTGAGTTTAACCATTGATTCAGAAAGTCTCTTAACCGAGTAAGATTTAAAGATCTTTTCTATATCGAGATACATCCCAAGGAGTATCAAAAAGTTTGATCATGAAGATATCATGAGATGCCAGATACCATTTGACAAACTAGAAGAGTTTGGACAAGGAAGGTAACATAGAGATTCCCAATATCAAGTGACAAACTAATCTTTTAAATCATCTAACAAGGTCACACCTAAAAGTGTGTTTGTAACCTTTAATCGGGTTGACTCTTCACTGAGCTCACTTCAGAAGAGTGAAAATTTTGGGTTACTGGTTCCAAGTGGTTTTTCCCTTAACAAGGTTTCCACGTTAAAAATCCATGTTTCAATGTGTTTATGAGTCATTACTTTAGTGTTTTTCATTACACATAGCTAATCTAGATTGATCAGTATACTCTAAGTAATTTACTGTTAATCGGTAAATTGAAAGACTGCATTCGGTAAACATTAAGAATAAGGTTTAACATATCACTCTGAGCAGTAGTTATTTAATAAGTATATTTAAAGGCATACATCTTGTAGGACTAAAGATAACTAGAGGATTAATATTGTGGTACTAAGTTTTTGGGTTTACTAATTAAAATATTTTTGAGGCCACTGATTCAGCCCCCCTCTCAGTTATTACTAACAATTGGTATCAAAGCTTGTGTGCTTAGAAAGGGAGTTTAACAACTCAAGAAAAAGATGACAAGATGAACAAGCGAGATGTGCCCAAGTTGAATAAAGACAACTTTGCATCATGGAAAAGCATAATAAGGATCCACCTATCAGGTATTGGTAATGATGTTACTCAAAACCTTGATACTGAATATGTGTTGCCTACAGGACCTCATACTCTTGAGAAATTAAGAGAAAATCATGAGCATAATTGCATGATGATAGAAATTGCCTCATCACTCTTTGATGCTAAGTTTGAAGATGTCAAAACCTGCACCTTTGTAAAGAAAATGTGGGATAAGTTGAAGCTGGTACATGGAAGAGATGCTAATGTACTAAGAGCCAAGGCAGAAAGCCTAAGAGGGAGGTTTGATGATCTAAGGATGAAAGAAGGAGAAAATATCACCTAGTATAGCTACAAAATCAAAGAGGTAGTCAATGCTATCTGAGGATTTGGAGGTGTATTTGAAGAGGAGACAGTGGTAAGTAAAATCTTAAGAACCTTACTACATGTATATGCTATTAGAGTTTCTTCTATTCGAGAAATGAGAGCAATTGCAAATAATATAGTTACTCTAGATAGTTTGATTGGTTGACTAATTTCATTTGAGATGAATAACTTTGATATAGTGTCTTACCACCTATAGAATCTGTATTCAAATCTTCTTTGAAAATAAGTAATTCAAGTCACAGATGCACTATTAGGAATGATAATGACAGTGATAATGAGGATCAAGGACTTGATGAGATTGAAGCACTAATGGCAAGAAGATTGTAGAGAGGCAAAGGTAGATACAAAGGTGAATTACCACTTGTATGTTTTAATTGTAAAGAGGTTGGACACTTTGTTGCAAGATGTCCAAACAAAAGAAAAGATGACAGAAGTAATGACAGAACATATGATAAATTTTTTGATAGAGGTGATAACAGAGATTACTGAAGCAAACAATAATCTAAAAGAAGAGATACCCAAGACTAAAAGGACAAAGGAAAGAAAGCGTGTTACCTAGGTAAGAATATAGCTGATAATACTGACACCAAATCTGAAGAAGACATTGAGATGGTATTTGTAGCCATGAAGGATGATTCAGACGAAGAAGAAGAAAGGTATGTAGAAACTGCACTCATATCTAAGGTTACTAAGAATGATGTCTAGATCATAGATAGCGGTTTCACTCACCACATGAATGGTGATAAGAAAAATTTTGAAACTTTTGAATACTATAATGGTGGTTCTGTAAGAATGGGTAATGACACACCTTGTCCAGTTGAAGGTAAAGGAACCATAATTTTGAATAACCTAATCAAATGTGAAAATGCTTATTGGCTAAAAGGATTAAATTATAATCTATCAAGTGTTTCATAGCTGAACAATACAGGTCATCGAGCAACATTTGAAAATAAGAAGGCAAAGATCTTCAATGAATCAGGTAGGTTGATCGGAATTGGCGAGAAGACAAAATGCAACCTTTTCTATCTTGATTACATTAACACCACTTGTTTGATGGCTAGAAATGAAGACATATGGTTGTGGCACAAAATATTGTGTCATGTGAATTTTGACAACATGATAAAGATCAGGAATAAAAGGAATTTCAGAGGCTTACCGAGCATGACAAATCTTGAGCATATCATGTGCAAGAACTGTAAAAAAATTTAAGATGACAAAGTCTAGTTTCAAGAGTAAAACCCATACATCTAATGCAATTCTAGAATTATTCCATCCTTATCTATGTGGACCCATGAGGACAAAGAGTTACTATGGAGATAGGTATTAATTCTCTTTGGTGATGATTATTCTAGAATGATGACAGTTATGTTCTTAAAAGATAAATTAGAAGCATTCAAGATGTTTAAATGGTATAAGGCTATGGTAGAAAAAAAAAGTGATAATAAATTGAAATTCTTAAGGTCAGATTGAGGAGGGGAATTTATTTTAGATGAGTTCACTAACTATTGCAATGTGCATGGAATTAAAAGACAGGTTTCTGCACTAAGAACACCACAACAAAATGGAATTGTTGAGAGGAGAAATAGATCAATTGTTGACTATGCAAGAACATTGATGACTGAGAAAAGCATCACTCAAAATTTTTGGAGGGAACCTATCAATGCTGTTGTCTACACATTAAACATAGTACAATTGAAGAAAGACACAAAGAAGACACTCTATGAGCTTTGGTATTCTCACACACCCAATGTAAGTTACTTCAGAATCTTTGGTAGTCAATGTTATATTTTGAAAGATGATAGAAATGGAAAGATTGAATCCAAAAGTGAAGAAGGTATCTTTCTAGGGTACTCCACCAAAATCAAGGCTTATAAATGTCTTAACAAGTCATCTAGCAAAATTATTGAAAGTGAAAATGTAAGGATATATGAATTTGCAGAAAAGAATGATAAGGAAAGAAGAAGAGAATTAGAGGACTACAACAGGTTTGTTTATACTAAACCTAACACTCTACCTAAGAAATAGTATATCACTCCCGAGCAATAGAACATTGCACCCGAGCATCAGGCTGCAATTACTAAAAATTAGGATAATACTCAAGATGATGTACCAAGCGATGGAGATCAGAATGAAGGTCAAGTTGATGATCAGAATGATGAAGAACAAAGAGATGAACTGAAACTTGCCAAGTATGTCAGAAGACATCATCCATAGAATCAAATCATAGGAGACAAGAAGGCTGGAATGAGAACAAGAAGTAAGTCACTAAACACTAGATGTTTACTTTCTAATTTTGAGCCTAAATCTATTAATATTGCACTTGAGAATGAAGAATGGGTTAGTGCTATGAATGAAGAAATAGAACAGATTGAGAAGAGTAGTACATGGACACTGGTATCGAGACTAGATGACAAGAATGTCATCGGTACCAAATGGATATTCAAAAACAAGCTGAATGAGAATGAAGAAGTCACAAGAAATAAAGAAAGATTAGTATGCAATGGGTATGCACAAGAAGAAGGTATTGATTATGGTGAAAAATTTGCACCCATTGATAGAATAGAAGGAGTAAGAATCTTATTTGCTTATGCTGCATTCAAAGGATTCAAGGTATACCAGATGGATGTCAAATCTGCATTCCTAAATGGAATACTGGAAGAAGAGGCATACATTGAACAACCAGAAGGGTTTGTTGATCCAGACAAGAGAAACATGTTATGTAGACTACATAAAGCCTTGTATGGATTGAAACAAGTACCTAGAGCCTGGTATGAAATACTTCACTCCTATCTCATTAGCATTGATTTTGTAAGAACAAGTGAAAACAACAATCTATACTTAAAAGAAGATACCGATGGTAATATTGTGATTGCTGAAATTTTCGTTGATGATATCATTTTTGGGGGAAATGAAATGCTATGCAAATCCTTTGCTAATGAAATGAGAAAAGAATTTGAAATGTCTATGTTTGGAGAGATCAAAATATTTCTTGGTCTACAAATTCTTCAACAAGATGCAGACATATATATCACTCAGTCCAAATACATCAAGGAAGTGTTGAAGATATTCAAGATGGAAGATTCCAAACTAGATGGAACACCTATGGCTGCAAGCTGACAAAAGAAGACAAATCAAATGAGGTAAATTATACCTTGTATAGATCAATGATTGACAAACTAATGTATGTTGTTCATACTAGACCAGATATAACACATGCAGTTGGAATAGTTTCAAGTTTCTCTGCTAATCCCAAAGAATCACATATGACTACTATCAAGAGAATTCTAAGATATTTGAAGAACATCGAGGACTGTGGATTATGGTATAAAAGAGAAGGTAAATTTGAGCTACAAGTCTATACATATGCTGATTGGGCTAGAAACATTAATGACCGAAAGAGAATAACTAGAGGAGCATTCTTCATGGGTGACAGACTTGTCACATGGATCAACAAGAAGCAAGGATGCATATCTCAGTCTACTACAAAAGTAGAGTATGTGGCTGCTGCTGCTGCAAATTGATCCAATATTGCATGGATCAAACAGTTCTAGAAGGTATGAATATGAAGATTCTTGAACCAGTGATTATCTATTGTGATAATACCAGTGCAATTAACATTTCTAAGAGTCCAGTCATGCATGCTAAGACTAAGCATATTGCTATTAAGTATCACTATCTAAGAGAACAAGTGCAAGAAAAGGAGGTGATACTAGAATATGTTCAATAAAAGGAACAATTAGCTGATATATTCACCAAGCCATTACTGAAAGATATATTTGAGTACTTGAGATAGAGACTAGGGGTACAACCCTTGTCTATTGGTCAGTAAGCTGACTAAGAGGCTACATCAGCCTACACAAATCAGAAGATCATTCATGTTGATGCAAGCACCAAGATGAACAACAAAAAATACATCTGTACACAACAAGGTACAAATCTGCACCGAACACCAGAGACATTATATTGCTGATGGATAGGGAAATTAAAGGAATATATTATATAAAGGGATGGAAGATGATATAGAAGTGAATTGTGTTGGTAATATTTCATGTTTTGAGGCCTTACCCTAAAAAAAATTGTTCCCAAGTGATTGTTTTTCCATAAAATGTCAAACCTTATTCAGTAAAATGCTGACACTCCCTGTAAAATGTTACACCTTGGTCTTAAAATGATGAAAACCCTAAGTCTAGGGTTGTATTTGGTTTGAATTTGAAAAATACCCTAAACGTTCTTGGCGGGTTCTATTTTTGTGTTACTTTATTCAATCACTTAAGTGATTGAATTAACCATGTGTCTAAGTCGAATGGGGCAATTTTTGTTCTTTCCTAAGTCTTAGGCGTTAATTTTTCCCAAGGTTTGAAAACCCGTGAGCCTTTTATTTACTTTTGTTATGTATCGTGCAAGTCTTTCTTAATCTAACGGTTCTTGCTTTCCCTCATGATGAAGATGATTGATCTTTATCCATCAAGGGAATGTGCCATGTAGCAATGTGTTTCTGGCTGATTCACTCGCACATTGAAATACAGATTGTGAGATCACCATAGATCAAATTTGATCTGAGGGCCTGTGCTTTACCTGTGAATGAAAAATGAATGAAGATTAACATCAAGGGAAAGTGCCATTGTGACACGTGTCTTAGGTGGGCCATAGTGTCGTCATAAAGGTAAAGCTAAATGGAGGATAAGTTAGATCTAATCTAACAGCTGGCGCAAAGCCTCATGACAAAGATGTTGTTGAATGACTCATTGAGGGAAAGCTCTGTGGTGACACTTGGCATATCAATGGGCCCATCGATTCAACAAAGGTTATGATAAATCAGCGCTATCTCCATGAAGATTTAATGGCTGGCGTTAACCCTCAATTAGAAGATGAAAGGATTTTATCCATCAAGGGAATGCACCATGATGACACATGTCCAGCTATGTACTTTGGAAGTTGCAGATGGTAAATAGCTAGATGCTTAAAGATTGGTCAAGTTAGATCTAATCTAACGGCTGGCGCCATTGTGACGTGTGTCCTAGTTGGTGAGACCCCATAGAAGCATAAGACTCAATAAAGATCAGTTAAGTTGATGAAAATATAACGGCTAGCACAAAGCCTTAGAGAAAAGTTGATGTTGTTTTAACCAATCAGGCATTGTGCCATGCTGCCGCGTGTCTCTGCAAGATCGAGGCCACAGATTATAAAGGCGATTAAAGTCACTAAAGATTGAGAAGATGCAATGGTTGGAACTAAGCCTTATGTTTAAAGTGTCTGATCTTTAATCATCGAGGGAAAGCGTTGTGTTGACGCATGTCCAAGTTGATGGGGCCCTCATAGAAATGTAGAGTTAAGTAAAGATCAGTCGGGTTAAGAAGGATCGAATGGCTGGCGCAAAGCCTTAGATAAAAAGTGATCAAAATTTAAATATCAAGGGAAAGAGACATGATGCCAAATGTCTGGGGAGATGAACATTATAGAAGATTTTTTGTAGACCATCTGATATGGGGAAAAGTCAGTAAAATTGATGGTTCTATTTTAAAATACAGAAGTAGCAAGTTTCAATAGTTAGACGCCAAGCATTGAATTTAGAGGAGTAATGGTGAACGTGTGTCTCTTCCCAGTTAAAATTTAATGTTTAAGATGATGGGATTTCTATCTTATTGATCACTCAAGTCATTTTACATAATCGACAATGGTTGCAAAGCAGAGTAAAGTCGCAGTGATCGCATCCAGATTTTGAAGCTTCTTGCAGAACGAGTAATTTTATGGTACTGATATTGCTGGGCCGTAAGAAATTTAAAGGGATTCGTAGGGAGTGAAATAAGAGAAAGGCTTTAGAATTTAATTTATCCATTGTTAGACTGTGAAAACCTAAATTCACAATGCCTCCCAGAAGTGAATTCTCCAGAAAGGTCAATTATACAGATAGAAATGTCTGTGATGACTTGTTGCAACAATTGACCATGTCAAGTAACGATGCCTCTAAGACAAAGGAGTTAGTCCCTAAGGATCCATGCTTGAAAATAACTAAAGTGTTGTATGATTTGGGTCAGTCTGTTAAGGATGCTAAAATAGGAATGACTGGCTTGGCTTTGTCTAAGGCACTCTTTGGTCAGAGAAATGCTAATCCCCCAAACAATAATGTGTGGCAATTCAATGTAGGCAAGTTAGTAGTGCCTAGAATTTTTATGAATATAGACATGCTTGTGCGCATAGCTAGAAATTATGACAACATATCCACAGTGGTCAGGGACAAAAATGGGCAAGTCCTGATAAACGTGACTGCACAAGAAATTAGCGAGGTTTTCAATTTGAATGATCCAAACACTTCTATGGATAAGATTGATTTTAATCAATTGAAAGAAGTATACCAAGCCCAAAGAAAATAATTTAGAGAAGGGCCCCTCAAACAATATTTTGGCACAGTTGGGGATTTGGTTCTGGTAGGGCCTAATACTAGAGAACCATTCAAACTTTATTATTTCACTTTGAAGGCCAAATGAGTTTATAGGGGTCTTTTCCAAGTCTGTGGGGATGATGAACAAGTTTAAATGCCCATCCATTATATGCTTATGATGGTCAAGATCTTGCATCCCCACCTAGCAATAATCTTTGATTTTGCTCCCTACATTGCAGACCTAATTGATGAAGGGTTGATAGGTGTCCAGAACACAAAGGTGACCAGACCTTTTGCATGGTACTCCATGCTAATGCATGTGTTTTTATATAAAGGAGCTAATTATTTTGAAAAGGAGATGCAGCTGCCAAGAGTCAAGGATGATGAAATCATGCCTGTACAGTTGTGGCATGTAGATATGACTTGGGACAATAAAGAGGCAAACTACATCAATTTTGATAGATATTTTGCTACCAGACTTAGGGCATTGTTGTTGAAAGATGATCCTAGGATTCCTGTAGCACTCTTGAAATTCTTAAGGCCAAAATAATATGACCAAGAGCTAAATATGGTAGATAACTAGGGTGATGTTTTTGATTAAGGTAAAAATAGGTTTTGAAAGGTACCCAAAACCTTTTACAGTAGGAGATTAAAGATAAGCAATGAAAACCCTTACAAACATGGTATGCCTGCTACGAACAAAAGAGAAGGACCCAAAAAAACAACCCAAAACCCGAGGAAGAAGAAAACTAGTCAAAAAAGCACACTTACCAGCAAAACTTCCAGCAAAAAACCAACAAACCTTCTAGCGCAGCGCCCAGCTTAATGCATTTTTTCATAGGCTTCCTCAGCCTCTTTCTGCATGGTTTCCATCAAGTCAATGGACTCCTTAAACTTTAACATCTCGTTAGGGATCTCTAGAACTTTTCTTTTGACACCTCTACGAGTTCTAGTGCTCAAGCCCCCGCTCTCAATATCACCTTCCACTGTGAAAGTAGTTCTTTCTAGCAGACTCATTTCCAGGTATGCGTATAAAGCTTTGAGATTCTGGACATAAACTTTCAGCCCTTCATTACTGTGTTTCAAAATGATATTTATCATGTGCCCATTGTGACTGATTTGGGATTTCATCTCATTGAACTTATCTTCAATAATTTCATTAACCTTAACAGTAAGGTCATCATCTTTATTTTTGTTATTTACCTTAATCTTCACCTCCTTCTCCAATTCTGCCATTCTGGAATTGAGAGGCTCCATAGCTTCTTGCATGTTCTTGAGGTGCAGTTTCATCGTATTCATTTCCTCCCCAATCCACTTCTCCATGTTAGCCGCATAGTCCTCTGTGCATTTCAGGATTCTCTCATCGACCTTAAAACCCACCATTTTGTAGTCTGAGTTAAGTTTTTGTTTTTTCTTCTTCTTACCATCTTTCCTTAGAATTTTGTTCTCCTCCATTTCTATTTCAATATTCTCCTCCTCCTCTTTTTCTTTTTCATCCTTTTCTTCTTCGTTCTCCCTATTTTCTTCTTCCTCATTCTGCTTGAGGTTGTCTGCTTTGTTCTCCTTGTTCTCATCTTCCTCATTCAGATTGATGTCTTCCACTGCTATGTTATCCCTTATCCAGTGTCAACTATATTCAAGGTCTATGGCTTCAGGGGATTTCCAAACATATTTCCCTATAGAGTGCCCCTTAAGATAGGGTTGGCAGAGGTTCTAAGATAGATTGGGGGCTTGCAGAAAGATGTACTGACATGAAGAGGAAAAAGAACTTTTTTTCCTGTGATAACTATTGCTCATCAATTCATCATCAACAAGGGAGGATGGAAACACCTGCATGATTTTTTGAAACCCTACACTCTGATCACAATAATATCTAGGTGTGCTGACCCAGGGGCATTCATTAAGGACATGTTCAGGGAAAAGACAAAATGTGTGGTGTTGAATCATCAATTCAACTTTCTAGAAGACATAGTCAGAAATGAATTTGACTTAATAAACCAGGAGATAAAGAGAGAAAAATGGTTGGCATACAAGAAAAGCCTTGATTTTATACACCATTTTGATAAATTATATGATCCTTTAAAGGAATTTCAGCCATGGGCCAAGAAGATTGATTCCCTAATGGATTTGTTTGAAGAAATTATGCAGGCTTTGAACTAGAAAAGAGATATCATACTGCAAACAAAGCCAGAGAAAGCCAAACTAATTTTGGGTAGGGCATTCCCTGCTAGAAATATCCCACAAGGAGAATATGTAGTATACAAATGGAGGGGATATAACACAATTCTTCCAACAGGTGGACAGACCAGTGATCCTAAAGGGAAGAGGCCACTATATCCTAGTGCTCAAATATTTCTATCCCCCAAGAGGCAAAAGGTAGAAGAGGGACAACAACAACATGAACAGTTCTACTCTCCCTCCAAATCCCCAATGCACATGGATGAACAAGTTGTAGCTCATCAACTAGTGCAAATGAGATACACTAGGCAAATCTATGTCACAACCGAGGAATTGTAGGAAGGGGTGCTTGAAGAGCCAAAACATGCTCAATTGGATTTGATAGTGGTAGAATTTGCTGGCAAAGAGCTAGATCCATTGACACAGCAGGCAAGTGAAAAATTTCTTTCTGATGACAACTTTGTTAAAGAAAGAGCATTTTTACAATTCTTGTGGAGAATTGATATTGATCAATTCAAGATTAAATGCCAATAAAAGAAAGAAGAACAACCTACTAGAGGAAAAGAGGAAATTGAAAATGAACCAAAATAGGAGATGTTATCTAGGTTTGAAAAGATAACTCCTGAAGAAGGCAACGAGCTAGTCAAAAGGGAAGGAGTATTGATGCTCCTTGAATGGGACATAGTTGATGTTATTGTCTTTGATGCCATCTAGAAGGAAACAAAGACTATTCATGTCACTAAAGTAAAAGTACAAAAAGCTTCAAAGGGTGTAAAGTTCAGTGAAGATCATGCAGCCCTAGTTATGTGAAAATTGAGAAAAGAAACCCCAAGACAATTGGTGAAGACACTCAGGTTGAACATTCAGGTAGCCTTTTGGTACGGAGAGTTTTAGAGATAGGGGTTGTTGAAGCAATGGGTATAACTTTAGAATCTTCTAAGTTCAGTTTAAGTGTATCCCAAAGATTGGAAAATGAACTCAAAAGCTTGAGTGAAAAATTTGAGAGAGTTCTGGGTGCCTATAATGAGGAGAAGATAAAGTCTATTGAGAAAGATAAGAAGATTTATGAATTGGAAGGTAAGAAATCATAACATTCTATCCCTCAGATGATGATTTCTCAAGATCCCTACCAACCTCCATCATCCAACCCATTTATCACTTATCCTCCTTCTCATATGCCATCAAGCCATGTTACTCTAGCAGATGTGGAGATAAAAAGAGATAGATTAATTGCTGAAAGGAAAAGATTAGAAGAAACCAATAAGAAAGATCTTGAAGAGTCCTCAACATACAAAGAAGCAGAAGAATGGGTTAAACAGAGACACTCTGACAAAATATGCTCTAGCCTCTTGAGGTGTACTAAGGAGGTGAAACTTGTTGATCTTTATTTGCTGGGAAAAAAGATTATTAACATAATAAGCGAATATCATGCAGACAAAGATCAATGAAGTCTGATCATGGATAGATGGAAAGGAAAAGGGGCTAAGGTGAAATCATTTTATTCCATATCCAAAGAAGAGAATAATATTGATATTTTTTTAAGTGACACTCACAAATGCCTGAAGTTGATGGCAGACATGGATATCAAAAGAAGTATCCTCATCAGAAAGGTAGAAACCTTGAGGAGAGAATTTTCAAAGGATAGGTATGAAATATATCCTAACATGTTCAAAAAGGATGGTGATATAAGTAATGAGGCATTATGGCTAAGGCAGGTAAAAGAAACATTAAATTCCTGGACACATAGCATCATTACCTTGGAAGGCATAGTTTTGTTTCTTCAAACTATAAACATTATTAACAAAGCCAAATAATTTTTTAAGTTCTGGAAAGGAGAGGTTGAGAAGGCAAGTGCCATCTAGTGTGAGATAAACAACAAGAAGAATGAAGTCCTTAATTTTGATTGGCCAAGTGATGAAGTGTACACCTCTTGGAAGGACAAGTATCAATTAGTTAGTCAAGAAGAAGAGCATAATGTGTGAAAGGCTACCGAAGACAGTATGTTCCAACTGTTTGAATAAGACATGGAAGATAAAAGATCTTACATGAACATGATCAAGATAACAAGTTCCAGGTGGTCATCTCCAAACAAATGTAAAGCAATTTCAATCACCATGCAGTCATAAGACAAAATTATTTGGAATGTCTTGTAGCAAAAGTGGTTATTCTGTCCACTTGTTATTTTGTCTTATTTGGCTCTGAGTTTTGACTTCTAGCTTAATCATCCAAAGTTTTTTGCATCCTTGATCTTTAAGGATTCCAAGATGACTAATGCTAGCTATAAATAGAAAGTTGTAATTTATTGTAAAAGATGGTAAAATCAAAACTGCGAAGCAGGTTTTTGAATTGTGTCTAAGTCTTAAGTTTTCAGTCAGTTTGAAATGTATTGAAATCAAGAGATTATTAATAAAATACAATAGAATTTCCAGTCTCATTTCATTGATGTCTTTTTGCATTTACATTCAGCTCTTGTATGTTTAATTTTTAAGGCATTTTAAATGTACCAGTTATAAGGTAACTGTGTTTTTATTTGTGAGTTTCTTTCAAGGAGGGTTTAAATCTTGCAAATAGTTCTAGAGGGTTAGGGTTTTGTGCAGGAATTTGATACAGGGGTTTGAGAGTGAGAGGATAGTCTGTAAGGCATTCTATCTAAAACTTTACTTGTGTTTTAATTAATTATCTATGGTAAATGTATGTCTCATTATGACTCTATGGCCTGGGATTAGGCACTGGTCAAGTTCTAATAAGTAGTTATCATCATCAAATCAATCAAATATTGAATAATCTTTTACTTTATGTTATCTAGAACATACATGTTTAGCTAATTGTATTGAGAAATACAGTTCATCATAGTGATTCCTTGAAGAGAGAATCAATAAGTTATCCTTCCTAAGTCTAGTACTGTAAAAATAAGAAGGATGAAAGCCCTTATTTTACTGATAATATCTCTTGCTTAAGCTTATGGTTTGGCATGTTAAGTTATGCTCCTAGTTAATAATGTTTATCAGCAAGATGTGTTGTTAACTGTTGTAGTTCAATACAAGAGTGAATCAGTCTTTCCACTGTTAGATTTGCTGAAAGTCAGTAGTCTGTTGAAGGTGCACCCGCCTAGGTTTGTGGAGTCCAAAGTGTAGAAGGATTATGTCCTTGTTAATTAGCCTTTTCCCTGTATGAATCTGAATTGGGAATCAAAGAGTCAAGCATTTATTATTATATATTGATTCTATAAGAAAAAGTGCTAACAAATTGGCGACTCTACTGGGGAATTGATTTAATGTTCTAGGAGTCATGTTCATGAAAGAGTTAGTCCTTGCTTTATTGATAATAAGTCTATTTTTCCTCATAATCATAAAAGCAAGTTTATTTTGCCTATCTGTCATTGTACATTATTTGTAGGTTTTGATCCTGAAGATGATACTGATCTTATCTCAAATAGAGTGACTGGAAACTATAAAGTCTCTGATTTAATCCAGTGTATGTTTTTCGTAGAAAAGTTACAGAGTGGAGAAGATTTGCAGTGACACAGATAATGAAGAATATTTTTTTTGAGATTACCAATTAATCAAGGTGAGAAATTATCAAGAAAATTTGCATTTAAATTTCATTCAGACTTATTGTTGAAGAAGAAAATCTAAGTCAGGACAAGCTGCTCAATCATTTTATATATTTGTCCTTTGAAAAGAGGTGGCGAATCTAACCTCTATGTACTCCAGTGTTGCACATTAAATATATTGAATATACTTGTCTATTTTGAAAGATGATTTGACAAATGAATACTAGATCCTATTTCAAAGAAAATCCTGAGAAATATGTTGGAGAAGAGCTCGATACACCTAGAAGGAGACAATGGTCCAAGAGAGGTATATCTAAACATGACTCCCCAAATACCTCTAAGGGATGGATGGAGACTCCTGCTCTAGAGAGAAATTCATCTTCATCTGAAGATGCATGACCCATAGGACCAATTGACACTTATAGAGCTGATGCAAACTTTGATCCTTTCAGAGACGGGGAAAATACTAATATAGGTTTCTTCCCTACAAAAGAAAATCTAGCTCCACCGAAAGAAACTTCTGCTGCCGAGACAACCTCCTATGACTTTGATAATTTGCAGGATGAGGTTCTAGCTTTAAGAAAAATAAAAAAGGAATAGGAAAAGGAAATAGAAGAAGCAAGGAAGAAACATGAGAAAAATTTATATGACTTATTGGTGGAAAGAGAAGAACTCTTGGCTGAAACTAGAAGAAATGACCTCAAGGGTAAAAGCCTAAGTCAAGAGGTCAAAGGTTTAAATCTAGACTTGTTCGGTGATATTGATGATTTGAGGAACAAAGCCCCAAATAAAATGTCAAATCCTAACAAGGATGAATTTGAGAAAGAAGGGAATGCCATTAGATAATTGTACCCATATGAGATTAAACAAAATGAAAAACTTAAGACAAATACTAAGGATGCCCCCAAGAAAGGTAAGAAAAAGGTTTTTGGTGTGACTATAGAGGAACCTAAGAAGAACATGACCATTCCTATAGGAGAATCTCAAGTTGATCTTGAACTGGAACAAGCTAGAAAATTTAAAGAGGACTTAGCCAAATAATTGGAGAAGTTAGAATTAGAGGATGTTGCAGCTGATATGAGAATGAAGATAGCTTTCTTAGATGCCACTACCAACACTTCTACAAGTAGCTCTATGCCAGTTAATCATGGGACACAACAACAAAATCAATTTCTTGGCCCAATCCCAAATAGTCAAAGGGTTGATCCTAAAGTGCAATCTTCTAGTTTGAATTCAAATGTTAAAACCTCTGGCCCAAATGCAAGTGCTCAGCCTATTGGTCCTGGCCCAAGCATCCAAGTCTCTAACCCAAAACAAAGTGTTCCCCCACCCATTCAAAATCAAGGAGGCGCTACTGGACCAAGTGGTAACAATGTGCTTGGAAATTTTGAAAGGAGACCTGTCCACATAAACAGATATAGAGCCCTTTTCTTTGAAGGCATTCCTGGTCACTGATGGGGAGGTCACCTTTCTCTTCTAGATTCCTACTCCCTCTTAGGAATCTCACTTTGGACCCTATTCACTTCAGGATCCTCTAGACTCCCACTCGAGTCTCTTAGGGTTACTCACAGACCCTAACTGGAAGGATTTCTATGCTCCCTCTCTCCTACGTTTCCTACCCACCAAAATGCTTCACTCTCTACCTTATCTTCCTCTCCATGACTGAATAAATTTAGTCACGCACCTTCTCTTGCTATCTCTCTATCCTACAAGTTCCCTAGCCGGACCATTTAGCTCGCCTAGGACTTTCTACAATTCTGACTAGCCTCTTCTCAGTCCCAAACACAAAAATAGAATAAAAATACATGAGGGATGCTTATTGACGGTCACACTCCATAGGATGGATTATAAGAGTCAAAAAACATCCATGAGACTTGATTGAATTCAAAATCCTACTCTACAGAAGTCTGTACATGACACAAATCTACACAGAACACACTGAAAATTCTTCTTTATTGAAATTCAGAAAATTACAATTCACACACACTGAAGACTTATTCTGCTAGCCTTCACAATTCCAGTTCTTCAACTTTTTCCAAAATGGTTCTTTCCTTCATTTTATATCTCGGCCTGTTCTTGATTCGTAACCGTTTCTAGGTTACCTGTCCGCCTGAGGATTCTAACTGCCTCGGCTCTTCATCTTCCTCCTGCAACTATCATCATTCTAAGCATGGTTGTCGACATGGACAATGTTTTCCTCAGTGGCATTCTCTTTCATTTTTTTCGTATATGACTTTTCAACTTCCATCTTGTCGCGGTATCGCAACTCTTTCTCAGCTCGATCAGACATTTACCTTACTCCGGATGTTTAATTGCATAGTCGTGAGTCATAACAACTATGCATGCCTTTACCGGTGACCTTGCGATTCATTGCCATCACGCTCTTGCAACACTTACAACTGAGCTGCCGTTTTCTCTGCGATCACGCGATGTATGTTTGTCGCGCTCTCGCACCCCTTTGACACGAGCTGTCGATTAGCCTGCGACCCTACAATGCATTGTAGTCGCGTTCTCGCAACACTTCTAAACAAGCTGCCTTTTGTTTTGCGACCTTGCAATACATTGCAGTCGCACGCTCGCAACACTTAGGAAAATAACTGTCTGTTCTCCGCGATCATGCGATACATTGGTTGTCGCTCACTCGCACACTTATTGACTTAACCGCCGATCATTCTGGGACTTTGCGATACTTGTCATCGCACCGTCGCACCCGTTTCACACTAACCGCCCATCAACTCACGAGCTTGCGATACATTATCATCGCGTTGTCGCCCCGGTTTCACACTAACCGCCGACTTCGTGATTCACTGTTATCGCCTGGTCGCAGCCATTTCCTGTTAACCGCCAGTTTCCTTCCGACTTCGTGATACAATGTTTTATGTTGACCGCTAAGCATCTGCGACTTTGCGACAAGCATAATGTCACTGGCCCGTTCTTGCACTAGGGGTTAAGGACTGTTATGGTTTTGGATAACCGTGATCTGCTCCATGATCACTCTGACCATTACTAGGGCTTGGAGCAAAAAACCCTAGGGTGCTCTACACCATACTCCCCCCCTCTGAGAAGGAAGAATTAGTTTGAATTAGTCGGAAACAATGCCAAACTAATTCCTTGTTTTCTACAGTTTTCTTCATCCATCCATGTCGCTTCTGCTTCTGGTAACCCTAACCATTTGACAAGATATTCTTTGTATACCCTTCGTCGAGTTGTCTTCTGAACTCGTGAATCCAGGATTTTCTCTGCTTGCAACTTTGACTTAGCTTTCACCCGTATATCCTGAACATCTTTTCCCATTTCCATCTACTGAGTACTCTCAGGTATCACTAGTCCTCTATATGGAATAAGATCCTGCACATTAAAAATAGGCGACATTTCCAATTTGTTAGGTAAATCAATTTTATAGGCATTCTGCCCATATTTTTCCAATATCTTGCAGGGACCTATTCTCCTCATTTGCAGCTTAGTAGGAATCCCCTTCTGTAATCTGGCTTTGTTCAGATGTACCA
>MU226400.1:13103506-13116575 GCA_018584345.1 Thuja plicata | reverse complement strand
ACTTTTTCCAAAATGGTTCTTTCCTTCATTTTATATCTCGGCCTGTTCTTGATTCGTAACCGTTTCTAGGTTACCTGTCCGCCTGAGGATTCTAACTGCCTCGGCTCTTCATCTTCCTCCTGCAACTGTCATCATTCTAAGCATGGTTGTCGACGTGGACAACGTTTTCCTCCATGGCATTCTCTTTCATTTTTGTCGTATATGACTTTTCAACTTCCATCTTGTCGTGGTATCGCAACTCTTTCTCAGCTTGATCAGACGTTTACCTTACTCCGAATGTTTAATCGCATAGTTGTGAGTCATAACAACTATGCATGCCTTTACCGGCGACCTTGCGATTCATTGCCATCGCGCTCTCGCAACGCTTACAACCGAGCTGTAGTTTTCTCTGCGATCACGCGATGTATGTTTTTCGCGCTCTCGCACCCCTTTGACACGAGCTGCCGATTAGCCTACGACCCTGCGATGCATTGTAGTCGCGTGCTCGCAACACTTCTAAACAAGCTGCCTTTTGTTCTGCGACCTTGCGATACATTGCAGTCGCGCGCTCGCAACACTTAGGAAACTAACTGTCTGTTCTCCATGATCACGCGATACATTGGTTGTCGCTCACTCGCACACTTATTGACTTAACCGCCGATCATTCTGCGACCTTGCGATACTTGTCATCGCACCGTCGCACCCGTTTCACACTAACCGCCCATCAACTCGCGAGCTTGCGATACATTATCATCGCGTTGTCGCCCCGGTTTCACACTAACTGCCGTTAAACCGCCGACTTCGCGATTCACTGTTATCGCCTGGTCGCAGTCGTTTCCTGTTAACCGCCAGTTTCCTTCCGACTTCGCGATACAATGTTTTATGTTGACCGCTGAGCATCTGCGACTTTGCGACAAGCATAATGTCACTGGCCCGTTCTTGCGCTAGGGGTAAGGATTGTTATGGTTTTGGATAACCGTGATCTGCTCCATGATCACTCTGACCATTACTAGGGCTTGGAGCGAAAAACCCTAGGGTGCTCTGCACCAGTCACCCTAATGTGATCCCCAATGAGGTAAGAGACAAAATCCCCAAGTTCATAGGAAATAATGTTGCAACTTGTGAAGAGCATTTGAAAGCTTTTAGTGATAAGATAACTAACTTTGAAATTGAAAATGAGGATGTCATTATGAAGCTTTTTGTTCAGTCATTAACAGAAGATGCTAGGGATTGGTTCAGAAATTTACCTAATGATAACATTGCATCTTGGGATGAATTTGTAAAATCTTTTAGGGAACAATATAGAGAACATGTGAATTCTGGATACATGCTGAATGAATTCAATAACATTAAAAAGTTCCCTAATGAAAGTATGGCTGATTTTAACAATAGATTTCAAAAGACTATGAATAAACCATTCCAATTCTTGAGGTTAGATGAGGAAGTATGTCTTACAACTTATATCAATGTTTCTGATGGTAAAATGTCTTACTTACTTAGAGACAAAAAACCAACTACCTTAAGGGATGCATACAAAATAACTATTCATATTGAAAGCAATAGGAGAGCATCAAGAAAATTGGGAAAGAGGGAAGACAATCAACTTTGTAAAGAAAAGGGATTAGCCAACAAAACTGTCAAAGAAGATGACACAGTAGATAAACTAGTGAGTGCAGTAAAAGATCTTTCTTCCAAAATGGATAAAAATGATAGGGGAGGGTATTGTGACAATAAATACACTAACCAAAGGTTTGATAAATAGTCTAACCTGAGAGACTACCCATATAAAACAAATTGGAACAATGGCAATCCAGTCCCTAATGGACAAGATAACCCAAAAGCCAAAGAAACCCCATATCCCCTAAAAAGGAACAATGACAACTATGTTGAGAACACTCCTTGGTGTGATGCTTGCAATATGCCACATTCTTCATATCAGTGTGTAGTAGCCCAGGCCTTATTTGATCAAATAGAAGAAAGGGAAAAAGAAGGCCCCGCCATTAATATGTTCACAGTAAAGAAACCATACCCATGGTTTTGTGACATTGGTTCATCTTCTGATAACTTGTGTAGAGAAGACAATTCTTGTTTAGAATATCAATCACATGTTCCACCCTACCAGAGTGATCAAGTTGACAGTGTTTCACAAGTAACTATAAATACAGTAGGAAGTGACAAAATCATATTCTCATTTTAAAACTCCTACTGATGAGGAAAATAGATCTTTGAATGTTGCAGCAATTAATCAAGCTAGAAATGCATATAATCTAAGAAATAGAATAGTACAACTAGCTCAAGGTAAACCTTCCCCTGTCTATGTCAAAAAGGATTCACCTCAAGTTACTGTGGATTCTCATGTCAAGGAAAATAAAGATGAAAAGCCTGAAAGACAAGGACCCTCTTATGATCATATTGAAAAGGAAGAAGCAAAGGATGAACAAATAACCAATGATAAATCCAAGAAAGGTAGAAAGGTGAGTGATGTGTCCTCTGAATGACCCCTTTTTGACATGAGACATGCTCTGACTCAAATGAAAGTTTCAGTCCCACTCATGGAAATGCTAAAAATGAAAGAACATAAAGAAGCTTCTTTGGCACTTCTAAGAGGGATAGATGATGTGTCTTTTCCAAACCAAGAGAAAACACCCTTGACATCAAATGATAGTAGAAGAGATAGTCCATAAGTGAAAGGAATATAAAAAGCAAAGAATTTTCCAATATCTGCATTGGCAACATAATTACCCAAGAGCCATTATCTGTTGACCCATTTTATGTCACCTTAATGGTAAATAATTTCTTAGTAAAAAATTGCATGATTGATTCTGGAGCTGCAACAAATGCAATGTCTTATCATGTCATGAAGGAATTGGGACTTAAAGTCACCACACTTGTTGGAAGTTGTTATGCTATGGACAATAGGGAAGTTCCTGTGGTAGGAACACTAAAAGACATTGAAGTGAAAATTGTTGCTTTCCCTGAAGCAACTTACAAAATAGATATAGTGGTTGTTGATACTAATCCATATTATGGTATGCTTCTGTCAAGACAATGGGCTGTAGCAGTGGATGGAAAGATGCAATTAGATTTTTCCTATGCAACTATCCCTGTAAATGGAAATGAGGTCAAATTGTACAGAGAACCTCGGTCACTTGTCATGGTGGAGGTGGTTCTACTTGACCAATTAAACTATTGTGTAGATGTTGATATGGAAAACTTTACTGTGGAGGAGATCAAGCCACAATGAAATAATATTGACCCAATTGTTGCAACAAGATGAGCTTTGCCAAATGTATTTTGATGGAGGGTGCTCCAAAGAAGGATCAGGAGCAAGAGTTTTGTTCATATCTCCATTAGGTACAACTTTCAAGTATTCATTTCTATTAGCCTTTCATTGTACAAATAACATAGCTGAGTATGAAGCTTTAATATTGGGAATAGATATTGCTATTAAACATGGTATCAAGTGTCTAAAAATTCTTGGAGATTCCCAGTTAATCATAGCTCAGATTAAAGGCCAATATGCTGCCAAAGATGATAGGCTAAAATTGTACAAATATGCAGTTTAGGATAGGCTAGAGTTCTTTGATGCTTTCAACATCCTTTGGGTAGAGAGATCTAACAATATAATGGAATATTTGCTTGCAAATGTTGCCCTTAAAAACAATGATGTTACTCTTGCTGGCATATCTTTGATAGAAGTGAAAAATAGACCACCAGTCCTTGACAATGTCCATAATTGGAAAGTGTTTGAGGATGATGATGATATCCTTAGGTTTATTCAGTGTGTAGATCAATATGATGGTCAGAATATTGACTGTGAATATCTAGTAGCAATTGTGGATGGTAAGGAATATATCTTTGATCAAGAAGTTGTTCAATTGGCTACTAATCATATCCCTAAAGGATTGGTTGAATTGGAAGGTATGTTTAGTATGAATGACAATTATATGGCCCAAAAATCCAATGCTACTCTAGAAGACCTAGAATAAGTCAATATAGGATTCGAGACTTTCCCTCAGTTAGTCTATATTGGAAAAAAGTTGGATAAAAATGTGAGACTAAATCTGATAAAATTGCTAAAGAAATATAAACATGTTTTTGCCTAGTCTTATGAGGATCTTAAAGCTTATATAAAAGACTTGTTCCAGTATGATATCCCTCTTAAAGAAGATGTAAAACCATTTAGGAAAAAATAGAGGTCCATTAATCCACTACTGGCTACCAAAATGCAGACATAATTGATGAAATTAAGAGATGCAGGCATAATTTAGCCTATAAGATATTCATCTTGGGTTTCTAACTTGGTCCCTATGAGAAAGAAGAATGGGGACATAAGATTGTGCATTGATTTCAGAAACCTAAACGTGGCCTCATTAAAAGATAACTATGGACTACCCAATATGGAGGCTATGTTGCATAAAGTCACTGGATGTGATTTATTGTCTATGATGGATGGGTTCTCAGGATACAATCAAGTGCTGGTCAAAGAGTCTGAATAATTCAAGACAACATTTACTACTCCTTGGGGCACTTATGTGTATGCTTGCATGCTATTTGGTTTGAAAAATGCTGGTGCAACTTTTCAGAGGGCCATGGATGTGGCTTTCAAAGATCTCATAGATGTTCTGATGGTAGTATACCAAGATGATTGATCCGGGGATAATTTTTAGTGAAATTTGAAGTATTCCCAATGCTCCAAGAGTCAATATCATTACAAAGTGTTCATCGTTCTAACTCCAATGCAACTTGAATGGGCGAAATTGAAGTTTGGATGCCAAGGTTATGGCCGGTCAAAGATTGGTCAAACTAGGTACAAAGGCCGTCAAAAGGTGAAGAAAAATAATCATCTCAAAAGAGGTTAACAATGGGTTTCAAATTACAGATCTATGGAGAGCTTTCCAATAGGGTTCATTTTGTGGAAAACAGAGTTCATACGTGGAAGTTATGCCCATTTGAATTTTGAGGAAAAAAATATAGATATTGATGACATCACCATGATGTCAACATAGAGACGTGGCACATTGAAGTCGGTGTACTTAAAAGACTTTGAACCTATGACCCACATGTCATAACTCATTCACTTTGGCCGCTACACCACACGGTGAGACTAAACTTAATATTAAAGAAGTTGCTCACCAATAATAATAAAAGCTCTGTCGGTGGGATTTGAACCGCTAACAACTGGCTCCTTGAAAAGATGGGCGACCAGTGAGCTATTAATAGCTAGTGAGATCTTTGGGAAGTAGTTTTATTTATTCATTATTATACCCGCCTATACTTAGTTAAATAAGGGTTATTGGTTAAGATATCGTCTAACTAGCACTTGCACCGATTGGAGGTGCAAGGGAATCGCCGATAGCTGTTTGAGTGGAAAATATAAATGAATCTTGACATTCTAAATGTTAGTGTATAATAGTTTAGATATAGAAATACGTGTAATCATTGTTGACATCGGTGTAATTTTTTTTTGGTAAACCCATGCAGTTATGTAATCCAATGAAATTTATTTGGTAAAATAACATTTATTTTGGGTTGGTCAACTGAATCCATGGTTCAACCAAATGCTGAAACTGAAATTTAGAGTATGACACCCCATATTTCTTTTTTCTAAATACTTGTCAATCACATTATATCACAAATAAATAAGTGTTCTAAAAAATTATATTGTTTCTCGAACACATTAACTGGCATCTTGGTAGACCATAACATGATGGGTATTTCTGTTGAATTTGATATTGGAGATGGAGAATCCTCAGGATTCGAGGCCTTAGGTGCATCTTTTTTGGGAACAGTATGGGTCACATAAGGTTTTAATTGAAAAAAACATCATAAATAATCAATAGAAAGTTGATTTCCAATTTGAGAGAAACAGTTCAAAGTCCACGATCACTTTTTGAAAATAAAAAAGGTTTGCAATAAAACTTTAACCAATTACAAAGCATGTCAAGTAACAACACTATACTCATTTTCATGGCTTCGAATTCAAAACACGTGTCATCCCTTTATTTGTGAATATGAAATGCTTGATAAGGCAAGCATGTAATGTTCCAATATACTTCGCCATCAAATGAACAAGGAAATGATTTTGTTAATCCATCATGTTTATTGATGTACAAGTTCATTGAGATATTTGTATCATCACCTTTTAAGACTGGACAAAAATTAATTGATGCAATAGAAGATTAGAAGGGCAAAGGCCACATTCCCAATGGCAATTAAATTGTTTGATGTGCAAGAAAAATGTACTTATTTAACATAGTAAACATAAGTTATTTGAAGTGGCATTTTAAAAACATGCTTCACGGATGAAGGAAGCATTGTATACAAGATAATTTAGTGTGGAACAATTGCATGTAAAGTATTGGCATTTTGTACTTGTTGTAGCAGCTTGAAAGTAAATAAATCTTTGGAATGGATTGGACTAAATAATGAAATGCTCTATTTGTAGCGATCAATATTATTTGTTTCCTCTTTGTGTAGCAGCCCATATGAACCTGTAGAAGAGAAGAAGATAAAATTGTTACAAAATAATTGATTGGTTTAATCAAGGGAATGAAAAATTGGAAGCTGGAAAATTAAAAAAGAGGGGTTAAAGCAATATCACATACCCAAATTCAAAGTGAGATCAATAGAGTAAATAGGTCTCTGATGTGAAAGTATGTTTCATTGTAGAAGGGAGTCTTGTATATAGAAACATCCACTTTGGATGAATTGAAGTTACACTTTTGGCAAGCTAGCTTTATATTTTGAAGGTAGAACCCAAAAAATGTGTAGCATTGAAATGAATTTGAACACATCAAAAAATAATGTATTTTTAAATACAAATACAAAAGGTATAAACACAACACACTAGAAAACGAAGGTTGTTTTCCCAACAAAACTAGATGGAAATAAACACCAAACCTACAAAAAAAAAAACATACTTGTTTGCATGTCATTGGATTGAAATAACCCCATCCTGCATGCATTACTGTTTTATATATTCCATCAATAGAACCCTAGAAGAGAAGAGGTCAACTATAGATACCATATGAAGTTAAACAGAACTAAAAAAGAATTATTAGTCAGTGAACTGACAAAAGAGCATTTGTTAACTAAAATAAGAATTGTCACTCTTATGACTCTCTAACCTTTTGATTGTAATACATAACATATCCAGTCCATGAAGTATGCATTGCTGGTGACAACCTACAATTTAATCTTCTAGAAACAACTTCTAATGCTCTCCTATGAATGGTCTAGCTATAAACATCTGTGAGTTTGTTTATATAGAAAGGTGAAACATATTGATAAAGTTTCATCTATTCATGTTTAGATTGAGACAACTAATATCAAGTATTCCCTAGATGAAAGTTGCACCCAAGTAAGTCAAGATGAATTAGGACAAAGCTCAATTAATTCACAAATTAAACTCTCATGAACAAGGTCATCATCAAGCATCCAATCAATTGGAATCTGAAACTCTTTGTAAAGAGTCATTGTCCTTTTGTTTGCAGCAGGTTATAGACAGTTTTCTCCAGTCTGACAAAAAAATAAATAAATGATCAAAAAATAGAATTTCTTCGTCGGGAGATACATGAGATCATTTCAAATTCTTACTCTTCGAGCAACATTGCCATCCTCTTTAAAGTAACACCACAAAGTAACATCACAGGGTTGATGAGGATCATCATCATATGACAAAACTTCAGATTTCAACTTTTTCATATATCGGTATGTAAATGTAGCTTCTAGTATAGTGTTAGCTTTCTTCTTTGTTCAGTCAAAATGCTTCAAAACTGCTCTCTCATGAACCTGCAAAATGATATTCAAAATCTAAAATATATCCCATGCTATTTAATATTACAGAGAAATTTTTTTAAACCAAATAATCAGACTGGAGAAAACATTTTGAGAGGGAATAGGAAGAGTTTTTCATTTGTTCTAGGATGATCATGTAAATTACAAGCAAAGAAAACTCCTCATCAAGCCGCTGAACAAAAGCTAGCACATCTTTAATATTGACATAAGCTGCAACACTTAACTCTTGTATCAAAAACCATACAAAGTCACCTTGGGTTTCAACATCTTCTTTGATCTGCAAAGTTTGAAAAAAAAAGAAAGAAAAAGGTCACGGTGTTCCTTTATCAAAACAAACCAATACTGAATAACATCAATAGAAGAATTCAAGCTCCAACTCACTGTTAGGAAGTGTGCAAAATAGTTTTCAATTTCTCCAATCATGATGCTACGAGATGTTGTTATATCTGGCTTTTCAGAATTCCCAATTGCAGAGGAATCCTTCTTTGAATCTCATTTCAACAATGAACGGTAAAACTGTACTACTTCTGGAGCTTTCTGCATTGTGTCTTTTCTTACTATTTTCTTAGAGTGAAGGGCTTCATAAGGGGATAAGGTTTGTGGAGGCATTGGAGGTGGTGATGGAATTTTGCTGGGAAATTATAAAGGTGGAGATGGAGGTGGAGGTGGAGGTGGTTTCATGCTGCTCAAATATTTTGGATGCAAAGAGGTTGAGGCTGTATAAGACACCGATGAAGGTTTTGGAGGAGTTTTTGGTATTCTTGATGGTCTTTTTGTACCTTCTACACCCATAGATCTAGTCAAAACAAGTTGTTCGACAATCAATTCTTTAATTTCCCCCTCCTTTTTTTCATCCATTTCCTTATCCCCTACTATTTTCCAATCCATTTTCCTCTTATCATGATCATTTTGTAAATTTTTTCTGTGTTTATCTTTGGATTCAGTAAGCTTTCCTTGAAGTTCTTAAGATAATGCCCTTGACGGACCAGACAAGGAGACACTCATCCCATTTGACCGTTCAAGTTTCTTTGACTATATCATAATAAAAATGCAGTCAGTAATTGTATCACCCAAATTCAGCATGGAAAATGGTGCTATATCTATAGAAAGGATTCCTAATTAAGGATTCCTATATCTATATGTTATTTTTCCCTCCTACCTGTCTAACTAAAATGGATTTATAAAGCATCTGAGAATAAATCAACATGTCTACAGAATAGTAAAAGTTTCTTTATATGCATGAAGAAGCTACATCTCATCGAGGACTTATATTCACATTACAATTCCTACATCTAAGATTTATTAAAAAGAATTTGGAGACAACAAGTTGCTTGGAAACCCAGATTGTTCAGCTCCAAAACATGAATGCAGAACTTGAAACTGATGTTCTTTAGCTGCATAACATGACCGCTTAACTTCTACAGGAGAAAAGAGAAATGGAAAGCTTGCAGAAGCTCAGAAAGAAGAATATGATGCACTTATTAAAAAAATCTCACATACAACAATGGGCATGGAAATTCAAGTTGTTCAGCTGCAACACACAAATTCAGAATTTGAAGACGAAAATGTTAGGCTGTAAAACATGAATGCAAAGCTTGATTTTCCCTCCTACCCATGATATTACAGTGGTTTACAGATACCAACCCAACCATCTGTTAATTTCAGGTAGATATACTAACCCAACCATTCCATAATTTAAAAAAAATTGGTAGTTGAAGGATCAATTGAATGATTCTCCCATTGTACAGTTAGTGAGGGAAGATCTTACTCATGGTTATTTTCTTTGGTAGATAATGCCAGAAAAATCCACACTGTGCATTTGTGATAGTGCTGCAAGATAGTGCGGTTGGCAATAAATGAGGGCAAAAATATCAGTAGAGAAAATTTACACCAAACAAATTGAATTAAATTGGAACCAATGAGCTTGGTTAAATAAGAGTGCAAAAACCATAATGATTAAAAGGATAAAAAAACTCAACAAGCATTGGGGTTTCTTGTACTTGATATTCCCATTTGCAAAGATATAGATTACAAAGATTGTACAATATAATTACAAAACCTCAAGCAAAGAGGGAAAATATACACATATTCACATCTGAACCGCTTCACACAGATCTTCAAATTTTCTTTACACATCACAACATAAGGGAAGTAGGTCCCCAATAGGGTATACATATCATTGATTCCAGATGCCTGGACACAATTCTAGCTCAATTTCTGAATTCAAAGAAGATCGAAACAACTTGAACTTAAAAATAATAAAGCTAAAATTACAAAGATACAACATAAACCATCTGTACAAAATAAACATATAACCTCACACAGAGTGAATATATGCACACATATATTTAATCATTAATAAAATACACTCTTCCCTGATCAGAACATAAAGCTAGTAGGTCTGGCATATAACATACAAATTGCGGAAACCAAATGCTTGGAGAAAAAATTGCAGCTCAATTTAAGAATTAAAATAAGATAAAAAAATACCTTGAACTTTACAAATCATGTAAAGCTTACCATGTGCTCCGATTTATTCTATTTTGAGGCTTTCCATGGGACAAGTCGGTGAAAGCTTTGTTTTTTTATCGACAGAGCGCTAAATAGGCATATTGTTCTCTGCAATAACCTGCAACAAGGGCTTCCATGAGTTGGCGCGCTTCATATTGGCACTATTTCCATTCCCTATAGGGGAAGGAAGATTCCTAGGTAGCGACGAAAGCAAATAGGTATTGTCGCGTTCCAACTCATCATCCATGGAGTGAATTGAACTTGAGACATGCCAGACCTACTGCTATGAATATTGCAGGAGAAGGGTGCATACCGTAATGGGAGCACAGAAATGGCGGAGCAGACCATCAAAATTTTGTCACTTCCTCTCAGATCTAGAGAGCTAATGTCTCTAGCATGGACCACACGATAACATGTGAGTTTTCCATCATTTAAAGCTTTCTTCTAGGAGATTCAACTGATCTTTGGAAAGGCAAAGCTTCTTCTTTCTGTTATCTCCTCCTTCATCGCTACTTCTCCAAGGTGTTATTTTTCTCTCCCTTTTGTTGTTACCACTACAACAAAACCCTCCCTCCTTTATGTGAAAGGATGAAATGGTGTTGTTAGGAAAAGAAATGACCACCTCTTCATCATATTTGTAATCGCCATGTAAGGGTGAGGGCATTTGGCTCATGTGAATGACCTGTCTCTTGCTCCTTCCTACGCCACACCATACATGGAAACATTCAAAAACCAGAGAATTTCACTAAATAACCCTAAATATGGAAAATCAATAAAAAAATGTAAATACACTAAACCATGATCGTAAACCATTTTTGGTCTAAAAACCAGAGGTTTGGCAGTATTATGTGTGAGACAGGTTTATGGGGCATGAGAGCATGAGATAGGTTTCACCGATAGAGTAGATTGAGATTGGCAAAGGGAGAAAACAATTTTGCAAGGAAACCAGGTATGCAAGCCAAGTGAACACTACTGAATGGTGAACAGTAAACTGCAATGGCTGAATGATGAATAGTAAACTACATGCTTTCTTCTTCATTTGGGTACCTCCAAACAGTCACCAATCAAATCAGAATAAATTTTCAAGCCGATATTATTGATCTCTTGCTCCTTGTCCTCAATCTTTCTGAAAAATGGCTTAGAAAATTAGGAAAAATAGTATTATGGAGGAAAGCAGTACGGGAGGGGCAGGTCTCAATGATGTTCTACTCCAAAGGAATGAAACATAGCTCATGATTTCTAGAGGAAACCAAACCAGACAGGCGATGAAAACCAGAAGGTGGAATCCGCTTAATCAAAACCAGGTGCGTGAGACAATAGAGGAGCGTGAGACAAGGAAAAGCCTATCGACTTAAAAATGAAATAAGGCCATATTTGTAAAATGGCAAAGGGAATAATTTCGGGGATAAATATCCTAAGGGAGATTATTTTCTTGTTTGGTGTTTGAAGCCTATTTATGGCTAATTTCATGTATAAAAGGGGGTAGCAGGCTATTAGAAAGGCATTCAGGTAATGAGAAGGAGATAATGAACTTGAAGGTTTGTTGATTATTCCTATACATTAGAAAACTATTCTTCTATTGTGCTTGAAGGAAAGATTTAGTAAACACTTGTAATTGATTTTGGAGCTAATCGGATCGGTCCCCCTATTGGAGCAGGACCCAGAGACGTAGTTTGACCCGCGGACGAACTCCGTTATCAATTGTGTTTTGTCTTCTATATTTTTGTTCTATTTCTTTTAGATCATTAATTTGTTATGCTTTATTCATTTAAGCATTGCAATTACGTTAATTTTCTTATTTAAAGACTTGAATTAACTTTATGTAATTATGTTAAGCATTCCTCTATAATCGTCCTAGATCCTAATCATATCAAGTTTGGTATCAATGCTCTTGTGTGACTAGTATTATAGATTTGGATGCTAACAAGATCTAGGATTCATCAAGGCAAAGGTGAGCTTGAGGAATACAATCCTGAGATTGGGAAACGAAGGACTAAGACACCATCACAAATGGAAGATAAAGGTGGTGGACAAGGTTCGCAAGACAAGAGTATCCAGAAGACTCTTCAGAATTTGCAGAATATAACTTAGAATTTTTAGCGAAGGAAAGAGAAGAAAAGATGCAAAGACATGCATCTCATAGAGACAAAGGGAAAAATAAAGGAGGTCATCAAGATCCGCCAAATACACCTCCCGCTTCTCCTTCTTCTCCTTCTTCTCTATCTTCTCCCTCTTCTCCTTCTTCTACGCATTCTGAGTCTTCTAATCCTTTTAAGGGTGGAAATAAGCCTAGAATTAAATTGGATGTAAAATTTGACTTGCCAAAGTATTGTGGGGAATTAGATGCTGAGAAATTAGATGACTAGATTCAGCAAGTTGAAGTCTACTGTAGAGTCCAAAACCTCTTAGTTGATCTTGATAGAATTCAGTTAGCTACTCTTCGGTTAGGAGGTACAACTCTAACTTGGTGGGAGAGTAGAACTCGGGCTGAAGTCTCACAGCATGGTAGAGTCAGTTTGTCTTGGTTAGAATTTTTTAATGCTCTAAAGAATCAATTTTATCCCCTAGGCCATATGCAACAGTTAATGATGAACTGATAAGATTTTAGGCAAGGGAAAGGTCAATCTATCCAAGAATACACCCATGAATTCTGCAAAAAGGCTATTTCATTAAATGTCCCATTGTACACCCAGGATACTTTGCTCAAGTACATAGGTGGTCTTCATTCTTATCTTAGACATTCCATTTTGGTCTTGAATCCTAGTAACTTAGATGAAGT
>MU226400.1:13067299-13096231 GCA_018584345.1 Thuja plicata | reverse complement strand
GAAAATGTATAAAGACTCTATGTTTTTGAAGACAAAGGATTCATCAACAGTTGGGTAAGCATAAGAATTTGCTTCCCTCTGAATTTTTAAGGTTCAGCTTCCTTATGAGATATTCAATGAATTATAGGCATAAAAAGTAAATTCATACACCTTTAACCAGAAAGTGTAGAAGGACCACTCAAATACTCTTGGGTATTGAGGTAATCTACAGAGTCAACTAATGAATAGAATAATCACGAAGTAAACAGAGATCTACTAACTAATTCTAAAATAGATAACTTATGAAATAACTCAAGAAAGGCAAGCTATAAAGAAACTGGAAGTGACCAAATATAAACAACACATGTGCAGATTTAAATGTACCAATTCTCAAAGAAATCAAATACATTCCAGATTTTGATTCAAATATCTAAACCATATCATGCATCTGTATATTCATATATTAATTGGATCAAATTCTGATAAAAAATCAGTCACTAGTTGTTTCAAAAATTTAAGAAAAGGCTATGCTAACTATCTACTCAAAAACAGAAACTATCTATTTTCTACCTTGATTTTCTAACCCTTTTTTAGTTCACAGTTCCCCTATTAATAGTTTTGCATCTGAGAGAGCCTCCAAAAAAACCTGACCTCTTAGACACCAAAAGGAAAACCGTTTAAAACCAGTTACATAACTAATAAAAATAGAGTTTCAAAACACGCGCCACTTAAAACACAAAGCAAGGGAAAAAGCTGTCCTGAAGATTGCTAACTCCCATCGGGGCCTTTTGACGTGGCAGTTTGTATGATCTTCCAGGATCAGAACACATTCATTAACTCTTGGGCTGGTTGTGAATGTGGGTTCTTCAGGCCTGTCAGCTTTGCCCGAGTTGCGTTCTTTTCCCACCTTAACTCCCTGATTCTCTCCATCTGCTTCGGCAACTGACCTCTGTTCAGTAGAAACATAGATTCCACATTTGCAATTCTGGTGAAATCCTGAACTGTTGGTGCTTCATTTTCTTTGAGAGAATTCATGGCATCTGTGAAGATTTTGACCATGGCATTTGCATCTCTGTTACCTCCGTGAATTTGCAAAATACTCGAGGGATTCACTATCCTGATATCTTTAAGGGCATCTGCATGCATATCTAGCACCTCCTTTTTGATCACTTTGACTTGAGAGATCGCAACTTTAAACATTGTATTTTTCCATCCGAAGTTCTGCTTCAGGGTGAATAGCATACAGGGGTCTACTAGTTTCATCGGATTCTCAGCTAAGAATTGAGTCACACCATAGTTTTCTATTTCCTAAACCTGTATGAAAATTGATGCGCATTTAACTTCTTCCATTTCCCAGCTTGGAACTAGGGTTTGAACCTCACCAAGTAATGTTTCTCCATCTAGGAAAGTAGATATAAACTCGTGGATGAAAGCACTCCCTTCATTAATGACATTGTTTATCCAAGACTTCACGATCTGTATCAGAACCTTCCCCTTTTGTATTTGTTTCACCAGCTTTTGGCTTTCAACTGAATTTGGATCAAAATCTTGTGAAGACTGAGCCAGTGGCAGAAATCCATCATCAGTGAGTGAGGAAAGAAACTCAGCCATGGTAGAAACTAGCTGTTTTAATTTACGTTTCTCCCTTCCATCCTTTTGCGACTGCCCGAGCATATGATCGGCTGAATTTAAATAGGTGATCCCTAGAATCCCTATTTAGAACACCAAGTTCTATCTTTGTGATCTCGAAGTCTTTGGCCTCTGGTTCTTGAGTTCCTTCTTTAGGCTTGAAAGTGGCTATCTCTGCAGTCACCTTTCCAGTAGATGGATCGATAGATATCCTAGCATCACTCTTCACTCTTTTTTCTTTGGGAGTCTGGGTAGCATATTTAGTAACAATCTCCTTCACAGGAAGTGAAATGGGTTTGTAGCTCTTCCTCCTATTCACCGATTCAGTAAGCCAAGGAGGGACTGAACCAGTGACTATCCGATTGTCGGGGGTTTTTACATTAGTATTCTCAGCCTGAGGTACCTCTGTATTCATAATAGAAGTCTCTTGTTCTTTTACTTGTTGATCCGGGGAAAATGAAATATCATCATCATTAATCTCAACATCTAGGTAGTCGAGTCCTAAAGCTACCATCTGAGAATGCTTCTCTAATCTTGTTCTTGGTCTTGATCTCGGTGTAGTCGGGTGCTTATTGGAAACCACCTTTTTCTTGGGAGACGTAATTTTACCTGCATTTGGAGCCATAGGAGATACATTAGATGGGGCATGCTTCATTTTCATTAAGGTTGGTTTTGCACTATGCTTTTCAAGAGGGGGGTTCTCAACTCTCTCCTTCTTCCTTTCTGTTAACCAGCTTTCCATGACCCTAAAAATGGTTCAGGCCCTCAGCTTTATATCATCTTCCTCTATCCTGTTCCAATCTATGTCCGAGGGAACTTTCACATCCACATTATTAGCCTTTGAACCTGTGGTTTTGGAAATATCTTCCTCCACATCCTTAATATCAAAATTAAACTACAACATTTTGATCTATGGAATTACAAGCCTGGAATGATCTCGTCTCTAGATTGCCTCCTCATCACTAAGATCTTCCCATAGGTCTTCCAGGTGCGAGCTGGGTGAAGGATAATTGCTTAGGCTTAGAACCTGCCTGGCGAAGCCCTTATTGTCAAAACCCCTTCTTAACTTATAAAATTGCAAGTGAAAGTTCAACAAGTTGCTTCCTATCACTGAAGCGTCCATCATATTATTACAGGTTAAATTACCAACTTTAACTGGGAACATAGAAGGACATTTTTCTTCTGGCAGAGCATTTTTGATAACCACAAACAATTGCCTGCAAACTTCTACCAAAATAAAACAATCGAAAGCAAACCTTGGGAGTCTGAGAGGTTCATCATCAAAGCCTCCGATCTGAATATAGGTGAAACATGGGAATTGAATATACAGGCTACCGTAAGTTTGAATTATTTTCTGTGCCTCCAATGAAACTCTTTGGTTTGGAACCCCTGCCAATTGTTGACACAATTTACCCAGGAAAACATCATGGACCTTCCTATAATTTTCTAAGATTTTATCTTTCCTTAATAAAGGACAGTACTCATAAATTAAAATATCTTCATTCCAAGGAACGTGTCGGATGGCAGACAAATCCTGTGTGCATGCTAGGCAATATATCAAATAAGAGGACATAAAGAATTCCTTCTTAATGACCTGGGCCTGCTTAAGTTGGTCCCTTAGGGAACTAGAAATGATTTTTGCCCAATCAATATGTTGACCCCCTTCCAAGATTATTTGTATAAAATGAAACATCCACTCCTCATATAGAAGAACTTGTTCTGAACCTTTAATCTGGTGAAGCAAGACTATCACATTGTGAATAAGGGGTTTCATGTGATCCTTAGTGAGCACTTTGGGCAACCGAGAGCCGCCTCTGTAATTGGTTTGAGTCCACTTCCTAGCCACATGACTCTGATTTTTATATTCATTTTCTTTGTACTGAGCTAGAGATTGGGTGGGTGTAAAGCTGACAAAAGATTCTTCTGGGATTTTGAAAACAACCATAATAGTCTCCCTATTGACTGGCACAAGGGTTTGGCCTTCCGCGTTCAAAACACACTTGGATTTAATATCATATCTGTTAATACATTGCTGAACTAATTCTGGGCATACAACTGATGGCAGGAACGCCACGATTTCTAATAATCCACTCAAAAGGAATTCTAGAATATGGTCTTCCACTGCACAGTTTGTGTAGTCAACTACCATTTTTCTACTGGTATCCCTAACAGGTCTGTGTCTAAGATAATAGGAGCTCGACACTACATATTTCTAACGTTCCCGAAGAAATGCAAACTGGACCTCATCCCTTCTTCAAGAATAGAAACACAAATGTACCCCCCCTCCTAAATCAATATATTAAACAAAAATAGGAAAAGAGAAAAGGCTTCGGGAGCTACCTGTTTTACGCAGACTCGGAACAAATTCTTCTCCACAGCCGAGACTCTGTAGAAAAATAATAAGAAAGAAAAACTTACAAAGCTGTTTATATTTTCAAAATAATGCCCAAAAAGATCGACTTTAATGAGCATATGTTAGGGACATTAATTTTGATGATGCAAGCCGTAATGAATTAGCAATAGGATGTCCTTGGAATCTGCCACCTTTAATATCATTATTAATCATACCCCAAATGATATCTTCTGCTCGTGCTAACAATCTCATTAAATGCCACCCCAAACCTTATTGGAAGTTTGCCCTGTAGCTCCCATCAAATCAAAATTGCCCCTCTTAAAAACTTAACCATTATTATGCCACTAGGTCATGTCATGGGTCCCATCAATTGTCCTTTCACTGATGACTCTGCCCGCAATCTGTCTTTGAACCTCTTCAAACTACTTTGAACTGGAGTTCAAAGAGGTTCGAAGTGGTTCACCTCCAAAAGATGATATAGGCTGGGGCCCACCTACATAAAGTAGTCATTGGAAGATAAAACATTCATTGAACTACTTCGAACTACTTTGAACCAGAGTTCAAAGAGGTTCGAAGTGGTTCTGGTAAAGATTGAGCCTTGGAAAGGATCCGTCTGAGAATGGTTGAACTTGAACTTGAAAAATTTGAAGGGGATATGCACTTGAAGGGTTACCACAAGGAGAGACTTTCAAGGGAACATGCTAAAGAGCTTCAAATCAATGAATTAACAAGGGTCTTTGACACTTCAACAATGACGACTCTAACTGACCCTAACACATAGGTAGTCAACAGGATAGTTTTTCATCTGCTCAGAGGTTACTGCAGTAAGCATCCTAAGTTGTGGGATGAAAGTCTTCATTATGTGCAACATGTTTACAACCATGCAACACACTCTTCTACAAAAAGGTCTCCTTTTGAGACTTGCTTTGGATACTTGCCTAAGACACCAATGGATTTTGCTTTTGGAAAGGATGATGTTGTAGATGGACGCCATGATGCAGAAAGGGCTTTAAATTTCATCTAGAAGGTCCAAGAAATCCACCAGGCAGTAGAAGCATAGTTGGAGCAGAGCCAATAAAAATACAAGGCTCACCATGATAAGCATCGCATCGATCACCATTTCCAAGTTGGTGATAGAGTTTGGTTACATATCAGCAAGGAAAGAATGCAAGGTGAAGGAAGGAAGCTCAAGCCTATTCGGTATGGTCCTTTTGAGATCTTAGAAAAGAGTGGTACTAATGCCTTTTGCCTTAATCTTCCTCCATATATGCAGATATACTCAGTTGTCAATGTTGAGAATTTGAAGTTGTATGAACCTCCAATGATCTTGGATGAAGACACTAACACTCAGGTTCCATCTGTTGATGATCTTTCACTAGAGTACATGACAGAGTTTCTAGAATATGTTATCCTTGATAGGAATGTCCAAACTTCATGAAGAGGACCAGTAGAATACCTCCGAGTGGGATTGAAGGGGATGCATCAAAGCAAGGCAAGATGGATGGAGATTGGTAAATTGAGGGAACTATAACCTCACTTACTTTCCTAGTAATCAAACTTTTGGAGGTCCAAAAGCTCTTCAGTAGGGAGGCTTGATCTGGGGGATAATTTTTAGTAAAATTTGAAGTATTCCCAATGCTCCAAGAGTCAATATCATTACAAAGTGTTCATCATTCTAACTCCAACGCAACTTGAATGGGAAAAATTGAAGTTTGGATGCCAAAGTTATGGCCGATCAAAGATTGGTCAAACTAGGTACAAAGGCCGTCAAAAGGTGAAGAAAAATAATCATCTCAAAAGTGGTTAACAATGGGTTTCAAATTAAAGAGCTCTTGGAGAGCTTTCCAACGGGGTTCATTTTGTGGAAAACAGAGTTCATACGTGGAAGTTATTCCCATTTGAGAAGTTATGCCCATTTGAATTTTGAGGAAAAAAATACAAATATTGATGAGATCACCATGACATCAGCATAGAGACATGGCACATTGAAGTTGGTGTACTTAAAAGACTTCGACCCTATGACCCACATGTCATAACTCATTCACTTTGGCCGCTACACCACACACTCTGAATTAAATACATTTGGTGAGACTAAAGTTAATATTAAAGAAGTCGCTCACCAATAATAATAAAAGCTCTGTTGGTGGGATTTGAACCGCTAACCACTGGCTCCCTAAAAACATGAGCGACCAGTGAGCTATTAATAGCTCATGAGATATTTTTGGAAGTAGTTTTATTTATTCATTATTATAACCACCTATACTTAGTTAAATAAGTGTTATTTGTTAAGATAGCATCTAAAAATGAAATAAGGCCATATTTGTAAAATGGCAAAGGGAATAATTTCGGGGATAAATATCCTAAGGGAGATTATTTTCTTTGTTTCGTGGTTGAGCCTATTTATGGCTAATTTCATGTATAAAAGGGGGTAGTAGGCCATTAGAAAGGCATTCAGGTAATGAGAAGGAGATAATGAACTTGAAGGCTTGTTGATTATTCTTTCACATTAGAAAGCTATTCTTCTATTGTGCTTGAAGGGAAGATTTAGTAAACACTTGTAATTTATTTTGGAGCTAATCGAGTCAGTCCCCCTATTGGAGCAGGACCCGAAGACGTAGTCTGACCCACAGATGAACTCCGTTATCAATTGTGTTTTGTCTTCTATCTCTTTGTTCTATTTCTTTCAGATCATTACTTTGTTATTCTTTTTTCATTTAAGAATTGCAATTACGTTAATTCACTTATTTAAAGACTTGAATTAACTTTATGTAATTATCTTAAGAATTCCTCTGTAATCATCCTAGATCCTAATCAGATCAATGATCTAACAAATTTTTCAAAAAGGGTAGAAGATCATTATAACCACTTAGAGAAGGTTATGATAAAAGTATTGGAATATGGGGTTTCTTTAAACCCCCAAAAGTGCCACTTTTCTGTTACTAAAGGGAAACTCCTGGGCCACATAGTGTCAAAGGAGGGAGTAAGGATAGATCCGAAAAGAGTTGAAGCTATTCAAAAGGTACTTTCTCCCCAAAACTTGAAAGGCATAGAATCATTTTTAGGGAAAATCAACATTGTCAGGAGATTTATTCCCAATTTTGCAGAACTGGTCAAACCCACTGTTAGATTGTTGAATAAAAATGTAAAATTTGAATGGGACCAAGAGGCATAGTTAGCCTTTGAAAAAATAAAAAAAGCTATCCAGGAAGCCCCTGTCTTAGTATCCCCTAATTATACCAAGCCCTTCTCTTTGTTTACATTTGCTTCTTTCCATACTATTGCTATAGTCCTACTGCAAAAGGATGATGAGGGATTTGAATATCCCGTTGCATTTTTTAGCAAGTCATTGCAATCAGCTGAGTTGAACTATCAGTTGATGGAAAAATAGGCTTATGCCTTGGTGAAGGAAGTCAAGGCTTTTAGGCCTTATCTGGTATGTGCAAAGGTGAATGGATATGTTCCTCATGCTTTTGTTAAAGATATATTTGTCCAAAATGAGGTAACAGGGAAGAGATGCAAGTGGATAAATAAAGTTCAGGAGTTTGATCTGGAAATCCACATCACAAAACTGGTAAGAGGGTTAGGATTGGAAAAACTGATGACAGAAGAGAATTTGGACTTGGTTCAGGTCAACAATGTTGATACAAGTGGAAATTGCCTAACAAGTATTGAAATTCAACCTTGGTATACTAATTATGTATATTTCTTGAAAAATGCTAAGTGTCTAGATAACCTAAGTGATAACCAAAGGAGGAGTTTGAGATTACAGGCTCATAAATATGTGTTGTTGCATGCTGGTTTTTTTTGGAAAAATAGAGATGGGATCTTGTTGTTATGTCTTGACAAAGGACAGTCAAAGAAAATTTTGAGGGAAATGCATGCTGGAATGTGTGGAGGGCATTATTCTGCCATATCAACAACTCATAAAATTTTGAGAGCTGGATACTATTGGCCTTGATTGTTACAAGATGCTTATACTTTTGTTAGAAAATGTGAACCATGTCAGAGATTCTCAAGCAAAATGAAGTTTTCAGGAGCTTTATTATTGAATCCTATAGTAGAAAAAGCCCCTTTTTCTATGTGGGGAATGGATTTCATCAAAGAGTTTGCTGAGAAATCAAGTGGAGTCCATAGTTGGATTTTATTGGCAACTGACTATTTTACAAAATGGTTAGAGGCAATTCCAACCAAAAGAGAAACAAGCACAGTGGTCATTGATTTCCTGATGGACAATGTGATCACCAGATTTGGTGTTCCCATCAAGTTGGTAATGGATAATTCCATGTGTTTTAGGTCTGAAAAATTTACTGATTTCTACTCTAATATGGGAATTATTATGTCTTATTCATCCCCATACCATCCACAAGCCAATGGTCAGGCAGAATCCAGCAATAAGAATCTCTTGCAAATTTTGAAAAAGACCCTAGAAGGTAATAAAAGAGCCTGGCATGTAAAGTTAAAACTTGCCCTTTGGGAAGACAGAATCACTGTCAAAAAGGCCACTGGAAAATCTCCCTTTGAGTTAGTATATGGTGTTCAATCAAGAATGCTTGTCAATAATTTGCTTCCAATTTTTAAATTTATTCAAGATGAAGAGATTGAAGTCTCTGAGCCTATGGAAGAAAGAATGGTTCAATTGGTAGAATTGGATGAAATAAGGAGAGAAAGCCAGAGAGAAAATGTCAAACTACAACAAAAAATGAAATACCTCTTTAACATAAGGGCACATGAAAGAAAGTTCTAGCCTGGTGATTTTGTGTTTCAATGGAATACCAGGGCCGAAGACAAAGGCAAGCATAAAAAAATTGAGTCATTATGGTTGGGGCCTTTTGTCATCTCTCAGATTTTAGGAAAGGATTCATATTTCCTCAGGAGTATGGATGATGAAGAATAGGAATTTCTAGTGCATGGACAATTCCTGAAAAATTTCTTCAATTAGATCTTTTTTCCATGCACAGTAGGGTTGTATGTACATGTGTGTTTGTTTCTGTTGTGTGTTTATTTCCAGTAATATGTTAGTTCAGTTTTGGTCTACTTTTCTAGAGATCTATATTCTTGCTATAATATGGTGTTTAAGCATCCTTAGAGAGAGCCACTATTGGTAATATTTCATGTTTTGAGGCCTTACCCTAAAAATTTTGTTCCCAAGTGATCATTTTGCCATAAAATGTCAAACCTTATTCAGTAAAATGCTGACACTCCCTGTAAAATGTTACACCCTGGTCTTAAAATGATGAAAACCCTAAGTCTAGGGTCATATTTGGTTTGAATTTGAAAAATACCCTAAACGTTCTTAGCGGGTTCTATTTTTGTGTTAATTTATTCAATCACTTAAGTGATTGAATTAACCACGTGTCTAAGTTGAATGGGGTCATTTTTGTTCTTTCCCAAATCTTACACATTAATTTTTCCTAAGATTTGAAAACCCATGAGCCTTTTATTTCATTTTGTTATGTGTCGTGCAAGTCTTGCTTAATCTAGAATGGTTCTCACTTTCCCTCATGATGAAGATGATTGATCTTTATCTATTAAGATAACACGCCATCCAACCACGTGTTTCTGGGTGATTCACTCACACATTGAAATACAGATTGTGAGATCATCGTAGATCAAATTTGATCTGAGGGCCCGTGCTTTACCTGTGAATGAAAAATGAATGAAGATTAACATCAAGGGAAAGCGCCATTGCGACGTGTGTCCTAGGTGGGACACAATGTCATCATAAAGGTAAAGCTAAATAGAGGACAAGTTAGATCTAATCTAACAGCTAGCACAAATCCTCATGACAAAGATGCTGTTGAAATACTCATTGAGGGAAAGCATCATGGTGACACCTGGCATATCAGTGGGCCCATCGATTCAATAAAGGTTATGATAAATCGGTGCTATCTCCGTGAAGTTCTGATGGCTAGCATTAACCCTCAATCACAAGATGAAATTCTTTTATGCATCAAGGGAACATGCCATGATGACACAAGTCCCACTATGTACTTTGGAAGCTGCAGATGGTAAACAAATTGATGCCTAAAGATTGGTTAAGTTAGATCCAATCTAACGGCTGGTGAAAAACCTTACACAAAAGATGGTGTTGTTTTAACTATTAAGGGAAAGTGCCATTGTGACACGTGTCCTAGTTGGTGGGACCCCATAGCAGCATAAGGCTCAATAAAGATCAGTTAAGTTGATGAAAATATAATGGCTAGCGCAAAGCCTTAGAGAAAAGGTGATGTTGTTTTAACCAATGTTGCATTGCACCATGCTGTCATGTGTCTCTGCAAGATCGAGGCTGCGAATTATAAAGGTGATTAAAGTCACTAAAGATTGAGAAGATCCAATAGTTGGTGCTAAGCCTTAAGTATAAAGTGTCTGATCTTTACTCTTCGATGGAAAGTGCCACGTTGACGCGTGTCCAAGTTGATGGGGCCCTCATAGCAATGCAGAGTTAAGTAAAGATCAGTCAGGTTAAGAAGGATCGAACGACTGGCACAAAGGCTTAGATCAAAAGTGATCAAAATTTTACTATCAAGGTAAAGAGAAATGATTCCATGTGTCCAGGGAGATGAACGTTGTGGAGGATTTTTCATAGACTGTCTGATATGAGGAAAAGTCAGTAAAATCAATGGTTCTATTTTAAAATATAGAAGTAGCAAGTTTCAACAGTTGGACGCCAATCATTGAACTCAGAGGAGTAATAGCGAATGTGTGTATCTTCCTAGTTAAAATTTAATGTTTAAGATGATGGGATTTCTATCTTATCAATCACTAAAGTCAATTTTCATAATCGACAATGGTTGCAGAGTGGAGTAAATTTATAGTGATCGCATCCAGATTTTCAAGATTCTTGTGGAATAGGTAATTTTCTGGTACTGATATTGCTGGGTCATAAGAAATTTAAAGGGATTAATAGGGAGTGTAATAAGAGAAAGGATTTAGCATTGAATTTATCCATTATTAGACTGTGAAACCCTAAATTCATAATGCCTCCCAGAAGAGAATTCTCTGAAAAGGTCAATTATAAGGATAGAAATGTCTGTGATGACTTGTTGCAACATTTGACCATGTAAACTAATGATGCCTCTAAGATAAAGGAGTTAGTCCCCAAGGATCCATGCTTGAAAATAAATGAAGGGTTGTATGATTTGGGTCAGTCTGTTAAGGATGCTAAAATAGGAATGACTGGCTTGGCTTTGTTTAAGGTGCTCTTTGGTAAGAGAAACGCTAATCCCCCAAACAATAATGTGTGGCAATTCGATGTAGGCAAGTTGGTAGTGCCTGTAATTTTTATGGATATAGACATGCTTGTGTGCAAAGCTAGAAATTATGGTAGCATATCCAGAGTGGTTAGGGACAAAAATGGGCAAGTCCTGATAAAAGTGACTGCACAAGAAATTAGGGAGGTTTTCAATTTTAATGATCCAAATACTTCTATGGATAAGATTTATTTTAATCAATTGAAATAAGTATACCAAGCCCAAATAAAATACTTTAGGGAAGGGCCCCTCAAACAATATTTTGGGACAATTGGGGATTTGGTTCTGGTGGGGCCTAATACTAGAGAACCATTCAAACTTGATTATTTCACTATGAAGGCCAAATCAGTTTATAGGGGTCTTTTCCAAGTCTATGGAGATGATGAACAAGTTGAAATGCCCATCCATTATATGCTTATGATGGTCGAGATCTTGCATCCCCATCTAGCAATAATCTTTGATTTTTCTCCCTACATTGCAGACCTAATTGATGAAGGGTTGATAGGTGTCTAGAACACAAAGGTGACAAGACCTTTTTCATGGTACTCCCTGCTAATGCATGTGTTTTTATATAAAGGAGGAAATTATTTTGAAGAGGAGATGGAGCTGACAAGAGTCAAGGATGATGAAACCATGCCTGTACAGTTGTGGAATGCAAATATGACTTGGGACAATAAAGAGGCAATCTACATCAATTTTGACAGATATTTTGTTGCCAGACTTAGGGCATTGTTGTTGAAAGATGATCCTAGGATTCCTATAGCACTCTTGAAATTCTTAAGGCCAAAAGAAAATGACCAAGAGCTTAATATGGTACATAAATAGGGTGATGTTATCCCTTATCTAGTGTCAACTGTATTCAGGGTCTATGGCTTCAGGGGAGTTCTGAACATATTTCCCTAAAGAGTGCCCCTTACGATAGGGTTGGCAGAGGTTCTAAGACAGATTGGGGGCTTGCAGGAAGATGCACTAACAGGAAGAGGTAAATGAACTATTTTTCGTATGTTAACTATTGCTCATCAATTCATCATCACCAAGGGAGGATGGAAACACCTGCATGATTTTTTGAAACCCTACAATCTGACCACAATAGTATCTAGGTGTGTTGACCCAGAGGCATTCATTAAGGACATGTTTAGGGAAAAGACAAAATGTGTGGTGTTGAATCATCAATTCAAATTTCTAGAAGACATAGTAAAAAATGAATTTGAATTAATAAAACAGGAGATAAAGAAACAAAAATGGTTGGCATACAAGAAAATCCTTGATTTTATACACCATTTTGATAAATTATATGATCCTTTCAAGGAATTTTAGCCATGTGCCAAGAAGATTGAGTCCATAATGGAATTGTTTGAATAAATTATGTAGGCTTTGAACCAGAAAATAGATAACATACTACAAACAGAGCCAGAGAAAGCCAAAGTAATTTTGGGTAGGGCATTCCGTGCTAGAAATATCCCACAAGGAGAATATGTAGTATAAAAATGGAGGGGATATAGCACAATTTTGCCAACACGTGGACAAACCAGTGATCCTAAGGGAAGAGGCCACTAGATCCTAGTGCTCAAATATTTCCATCCCCCAAGAGGAAAAAGGTAGAAGAGGGACAACAACAACAACAACAACACAGATAGATCTATTCTCCCTCCCAATCCCCAATGCACATGATGAATAAGTTGTAGCTCAAATACTAGTGCAAATGAGAAACACTGGGCAAATATATGTCATAGCTGAGGAATTGCAGGAAGGGGTTCCTGAAGAGACAAAACATGCTCAATTGGATTTGACAGTGGTAGAAGTTGCTGGCAAAGAGCTAGATCCATTGACATAGCAGGCAAGTGACAAATTTATCTCTGATGACAACTTTGTTAAAGAAAGAGCATTTTTACAATTCTTGTGGAGAATTCATATTGATGAATTCAAGAGTAAATGCCAAAAAAAGCAAGAAGAACAACCTGCCAGAGGCAAAGAGGAAATTGAAAATGAAGCAAAACAAGAGATGTTATCTAGGTTTGAAAAGATAACTCCTGAAGAAGGTAGAGAGCTAGTCAAAAGGGAAGGAGTATTGACACTCCCTGAATGGGACATAGCTGATGCTATTGTCTTTGATGCCATCAGGTAGGAAACAAAGACTATTCATATCACTGAAGAAAAAGTACAACAAGCTTCAAAGGGTGTAAAGTTAAATGAAGATCATGTAGCCCTAGTTATGTGGAAACTGAGAAAAAGAAACCCCAAGACAACTGGTGAAGACACTTAGACTGAACATTCATGTATCCTTTTGGTACGGAGAGTAGCAGACATAGGGGTTGTTGAAGCTCAAAAGTTTGAGTGAAAAATTAGAGAGAGTTTTGGGTGCCTATAATGAGGAGAAGATAAAGTCTATTGAGAAAGATAAGAAGATTGCTGAATTGGAATGTAAGAAATCAGAACATTCTATCCCTCAGACGATGTTTGCTCAAGATCCCTACCAACCTCCATCATCCAGCCCATTTATCACTTATCCTCCTTCTCCTATGTCATCAAGCCCTGTTACTCTAGAAGATGTGGAGATGGAAAGAGATAGATTAATTGCTAAAAGGAAAATATTAGAAGAAACCAATAAGAAAGATCTTTAAGAGTCCTTAGCATACAAAGAAGCAGAAGAATGGGTTAAACAGAGACACTTTGACAAAATATACTCTAGCCTCTTAAGGTGTGCTAAGGAGGTGAATCTTGCTGATCTTTATTTGCTAGGAAAAAATATTATTAACATAATTGTAACACCCAAAAATTGGCATCTTGCAACCCTAACTAATTTTTTTGCATTTGTCATTCTTCTAAATCATCAAAGTCCTATTGTACTAGGCAATTCCGAGTTCTAACTGACCCTACTTGACCTGAGTGTCAAATGCAGAAAATCCTAAATCTGCATTAATCATAACATTATATTTAATTCCTAAAATATCAATTAGCTAAACAAACCCTATGATTGAATTAATTTAATTATAAATTCCTAGCACTTTAATTAAATTAAATTCATCCCTTTTAGCTAAAACACATGAAAATGAATGAAATAATATTTAATTATTAAATAAATATCCTCATTTCAATAATTATTCAGATAATTGAGAAAAACACATTTATGAGGTCATATTCTATTTATTTAATTAAATATTCTCTCAAAAATCTTCTCTCCAGTTCAGAAATAGAAACTTTGAAATAACTCTGCTTTAAAGAGAAAGAAAATAGTTAAAATCAAAAGAAAATAGTTAGAAACAAAGAGAAAACAATTCATTGTTTTGTTTTAAAGAAATCTTTCTACTTTGAACTGGCTTTTCTATCTATTTTATTTCAAAAAGGAAACTTTCTATTCTGAGCAGGCTCTCAATCTATAAAAGAGCTTTCATTTATCATTCAAACCCCCCAGTCATTTTTATGCATTGTTAGAATAACGAATTGCTGCTACATTTTTATGATCTCATTTCTAGTTAAAAGCTCTCATTTGCAATAGATTAATGTCAATTTCTTAGATTAAATGCATTGCAATCATGTCTTAGTTTAAATTCATTTAGATTAATCTTGCATCTTTCATGTTTTTAGATTAATCTTGCATTACATTGCATCATATTCATGGAGAAAAATCCTTCATTCTTAGATTAGTCTATGGTTGTGAGACTCTTGTTCTGAAAGCTATTTGAAACCCCATCTAGATAGAAGGTAATAGGTCAAATCATACAGACATGCAGGATGAATAAATCATATTCACTTCTATATGTGGTTGATGAACAAGGACTATGTTGAAGTGTATGGCTAAGTAACAAGGCCAAATTTAGCATATACATTTCTGGCGCCCACCGTGGGGCTCAAAAATTTACTTTCTGGCCTCATTCTACACTTTTTTTGATCAATTAAAAAATGTAGTTTTGCAAGTACATGCATTTTTTTGAAAATTTACTTTCTGGCCTCAATTTACTTTTTTTGAGTAATTACGGCTCTATAATGAAAGTTCACGCAAAATTTCTTGTATAACCGCGTGATGTTTTGCAAGTACATATATTTATTCACGTGCTTTGATACATTTCTTCACACGGATCATAATACTTCTTAGCGTGACATTTGACTCTAGTGATCTTTAAATTTCAATTTTTGATATCTTTGTTTCTTCTGGTTTCTGACCACTAATGGTTTCTGTTTTCTGTTGACTTTGTTATTCTGGTTTTTATCTCTGAAATAGCTTAACGGTGGTTTGCAGGATGCTGAAATGAAGAAAGAAATTAAAAACTACTAACGTATTTAGTGCAGGACACTTTTCAAAGACATACATGTTTTTACAAAACTCTCATGTCTATTTTCAGTAGTTAGAACACACTTCGATTAGTGCTTAAAATGAATCATTGTCTTGCATGATCGAAGTGTTTTCTAGTTTGTAATTCCAAGAACTATATGAATGTATCAACTCCCTTCGCCTTTATGGATCTTGGGTGTAAGATAAATTCATATGATTCTTCTAGTGTGGCTACCTCCCAAGAGCTTTAGCAGAGCTAGTGAGAGTGGATGCCCAACCAGTAATAGGCTAAAGCCAAGCCCTTCCAAACCGGTATATAAAAAATGCCATTGTGATTAATCTCATAATGGACAAGTGTGAATTCATTGTGGCAACCAAAATCTCCTCTAGTACCCTAGTGGTGCGTTAAATTCCCGACATCATTAAGGTGAAAGCCTTGCTTTGAAAGGATTGGGAGAGCCCCCTTAATTGGGAAAATGACTTGATCACAACCACCTGAATGGATTTCCTTACTAAAAACTATTGTTATAGTATCCAAAAACCCTCTATTTGTTGGCGTGGAAGGTCAGAGACCAACTAAGGTGCCCCACACTTTTATGGCTCTTAGTAGAGACAACAACCCTTTGGGAAGCAATTCCTTTGGGGTTCGAAGCTTGGTGTGCTTGAGAAGTGAGTGCACATGTAAGGAGGAGCCCGTACCTCCAAGCTTCTAAGTTGTCCGCTATGAGTAAGCATAGCTGAGCTTTGGTTCAAGTGGGGATTCAACAGATACTGCCCTGGCTATCCTAGGATTGTGATGTGTCTGTTCTAGTACTACAAATATTTTTTTTAATGTGTTTTGCGTGGGTGTATCATTTAAACAATTGAAAAAAATATCAAATCACAAAAACTATCGAACATAAACATGTCCAAAATAATCTGTAACTCAAACTCTCTGTCAGAAAACAACATGATCTTGTCTTGAAAAACACAATCTGGTCTTAACTGTTAGCTGCTGTAGAATTTCATTTGTCAACACTACCAAGTCTCACATGACATTCTGCCATCTTCGCACGAAACACTGGCAATTGTCACGTGACATTTTGTAATCCTGCTGTCATTTTTCCACCAGTCGGTCATGTTTATTCACCAGTCTATCATCATATTTCACGCGACACTGCATAGTTTTGCACGAGCCTGTGTGAATCTTTGCATGAGAAAGTACTTCTTTGCACAAGTCTGAAGCATTTTGTCAAAACAATGAGTAATTTCCCATCTGTCTAGCGTACTTCTGCTAAATATGAACTTGGTTTTGGCTTTGTTTATCTGTCTTCTATCTGCACATAGTCTACAACTTGGTTTCTTGGGTTGAGAATTACGTGATTCTTGCTTAAATTGGTCTTGTCTCATATATTTTGGTATATTTATACTATGTCATCATACCTTGTGTCACAATAGTCACCTCTCAGCCATTCTAGCCCCATTTCTGATGATTTGCACCAAGTATACTTCACCTTTTGGCACTTTCTGTGCATTTACTTTGAGACAGTTTCAAGTGTGGTCCTAGTTCACATCCCTTGTACAATCTTTGTATATGACTGTTACAACTCGAAGTGGTAAAATATTCCCTTCATTCAATCAAGAAGAATCTATTCTTTCCACACCATTGTTGGCTACATCTAGTGGGGGATCATCTCGATCTCCCTTTCTGGTACTTTGACCTTACGTCAAACGATCATTTCCAGTGGATTTTAGTCAGGTTCAAAACCCTTAGTTCCAAGAAGATCCAAATTTTGAAAACACTCAACCTTCTCATACTGAGTCTTTACACATTGAACACTTGCATTCTAGCAAGATGGCAGACCATGAGTAATCAGGTGAACATAGCAGAGATGATCTCTCTAAAACTAGGGGTGAGTTCCTTTTTCAAGATCCCCCTAATGATGATGAAACAGAAATAAGCCAATTAGATATTGTGAATGCTCGTGCCAATAAATAATTCCACAAGATGATGGAAATTCTCCTAGCTGAGGAAAAAGAGAAATACCTTCTCAAACTAGCCAATCAAGGGGCTAAGTTACCCTCCAACTACAATGTAGAGACACTTGTCACTAAAGAGGAGGAAACTAAAAACTCCAAGTTACAAAAACAAGTCCAAAGTATGCAAGAACAAATTATTCAACTCATGAAGGATAAAGAAAAACTCGCTACACAGTTCATGTTGGAAAGCATTTGTCCATTCCCATTTGATAAGAGTCTATGCATGCCTCCTTTTCCCAAAGGAGTTGAACATCCCAAGTACGATAAATACTTGGGTACATTTGATCCCTAGGATCATTTGAGAGAGTTTGGTGCTCTCTCTATGGATTTTATACATGATACAACCTACCTCATGTGTCTCTTCCCATGTAGGTTGGGAGGGCCAGTTATGGAATGGTTCTCTAGGCTACCAAATGACATCAAAACTTTTGACAAAATTTCCAATTTGCTTCTACAACACTATTCTCACAACATGCAACATCTAGTTCACATCCGAGATCTTTGCAAATTGAAACAAAATCATGGGGAATCCTTCTTAACATTTCTTCAAAGATGGAGACAACTTTATACAAGATATTCTCACAAAATACCTGAATATGAAAAGCTGGACATCTTTCTAGATAATCTTCTTCCTAACTTTGGGTATCAAGTACAGCTACAAGGTCCTTTAACCTTTGATGACATGATTAAGAAAGCTGTGATAATTGAGACATTTATGGTTAAGAAAGGAGAACTGACCTTACACAAGGAAAATAAACAAGGGTCTTCCTCCTCAAGAAAAGATAAACCCAAATTTCCCAACAAGAACCAGAATGTTGTGAATGATGGAGTTGTAGACAATGTGACTCCCAAGCCTTCAAAGACTGCTTTTAATCTCAGTACCACAATGCAGGCAACCAAAGCCACTGAACAGGCTGCAACACAATCCAAACTGAGTACTTCACATTTTTTTGACTCTAAACCATGGGCTCCTAGACCCAAGCATGAATTCACTCCTTTAGGAGAACCTCTTGATGTGGTTTACAACACTCTCTTGGACAACCATTTACTCACTCCACCGGATAATTCATGACCTTATGATCCGCAACCAAGACCCTCTTGGTGGAATGAATCTACTTATTGTGATTTTCACCAAAACAAAGGTCATAAAATGGCCACTTGTCTTAAATTGTGGCATAAAATATAGGATCTCATCGATAGTGAGGTGATTGCTATGGGAGGTCACAACAAGAACTCATACCACCAAGCTTTTAAAGACCCATTTCCTCCTCATCGGAAAGGTGAGTCATCCAAAGGAAAAAATACGGATGCCAAGGTCAACTATACATACACCAATAACGACAATGTCATTAATATGGTTGATCCTATTGATACTGAGTACTGTAACATTGTCATTATCAAGGGAAGGGAAGATACTCCCAAGCCCAAAACTCCTTTCATCTTGTGAGGGTCTACGCCTCAGTCCTCTGAACAAGAATAGTCTCAGGTTAGTGCAAATGTTGTTACTCAATCTCGTACTAAGATCATTCTCAAAGGCCCTGAGCCTTCTACGTCTACACCAACACAACCTGCAGACAAAGCTACTATTGGCTCTGCTAATAAGAATCCAAAATTGGGTTCCTCATCTAATGCTTCCAATTACATCATTCTAGATCAATTACAATGTACTAACACTTAGATCATCATCTTCAGGCTGCTAAAAATCTCCCTCACTCATAGGGAGATCCTTGACAAAGCCCTCACCAAGGCAAATATCCCTAAATATCTTGATCTTGACTGGTTTCAATCCATGGTAGGTCACTTGACCTCCTCCCATTACTTGTCTTTCTCTAAGGAAGATGACCATTCTTTGAGTCACCCACACAACAACCCTTTGCACATTGAAGTCATGATTGGTCCAAAGTGCATTCATCATGTTCTCATAGATAATGATGCTGGTCTCAACATTTGCTCTGCTAACTTCCTCACTGAGTTAGGCTATGGAAAAGATTGCATAGATGCCCACAAAAAGATTACTATTAAGGCCTATGATGAAGAAGAACACAAATCTAAAGGGCTAGTTGTGTTGCCAATCAAAGTTGGCCCTGTTGAAAGGGATGTTATTTTTCAAGTAATTTACATTCCTTTGGCATACAATATTCAGTTGGGAGGGACATGGATCCATGAAATGTAGGTTTTCCCTTCAACATACCATTAGTGCATTAAGTTCCCATTCCAAGGCTCTCAAGTGACTATACCTGCTAATACACGCTATGATTGCAACACACTCACAAAATCTGCTGATATCTTTGTACCCACCAACAGAGAGTCTATTGAGCTCCTCGAGACTAAACTAAAGGAAATGGAAAAGGGTCTGACACTCAAGGAAACTGACATGGGAGTATATTAGATTGAACCCGTGCTATCTTTTACATCTCTGCCTTTGTCTCCACGTTCTTTTGGGAGACCTTATGAGAGCACTAAACCTTCTATAGTTCCTCCTCAAACAAAATATGGTGATACCCTTTTACAGGCCACGATACCATTAGAAGAAGAAGTTGAAAATAGGGCTATCAAAGCTTGGATCTATAAAGGGGACGACACATCTAAACAAAATACTACACCTTATGACATAAAACCTGAACAATATGGCAAGGGTCTGACTATTATGCAACACTTTGGCTACAAAGGGAATGGTCCCATAGGTGTGAATCATAAAGGATTGATTGCACCACTTGAAGCTATTGGTTGACAAACACGTGACTCTACAGGTATAGGCTTCAATAAACTCACATTTCAACTAGGAATAAACAAGTTTGTACCTAAAGCAGATCAACAACCAACACCTAAAGATACATCTAAAAATAAAGAGTCCGAAGACAGTTCTGAGGAAGATTGCTTCCCTTGTCCCATTCCTCCAGATCTGGCAGCATTCTTTGCTGAGCTAGATGACTTTATACCACGTATTAGTACACTCGAGACTAATAATGACTCTAATGACACCACTTCACTTGCTCCATTAACCTATGAACAATGGAAAGAAATGCATACTGTAAATCTAGGTCATCAAGGTGATTTGTACATACCACCACACTTCCAAGAGCAATTTGAACAGGAATCCCAACCACTTCTCACTAAACAAGAAGTAGATGTTTTTGCAAATACTAATAAGGTACCTAGGTCAAAAAGTGCTCATCTGACCATAGCAAAGGTTCTAGGAAGAACTCATTCAAACTGGGGACAAAGGGTTGATTTCACTCATGTTCTTGATATGATGCCCAATGATGAAACAAACTCTCATGAGTATGAGTTTGATGATTTGTCATATGCCACCTATGACAGGGATATAGATATAGTGCACACATATGAAAACCTTCTCAAAGTAGGTGAAGGGTCTAGTGTAAGGTCAAACAAGTCCGATTCCATAGATGTTAACATTTTGTCTACCACGGTCGCTAGGAATCAAAGGAATTTGACTACACCTTTGGATGAGATTGCTCTAGGTCTTGACTTGCTTGTCCATGCTTTCGATGATTATACCATGAACACACTTGAACCCGTCACTTCTCTTTCACTCTGTCATCCCAGGCTTATAGAATAGAACTCTCCCTCTCCATCTAACAAAGTCCTTATGTTCCATAATGATTACGCTCTTTCCTGTTACCTCAACACTGTCAAACCTGTAACGTCCTCCACTAGCGATGAAAGTGCCAACATGACTGAGGCTGATATCAAGTATATTAGTCAAAAAATCAAAATAAGAAAAAATATGTGCTCTGATGGTGAAAACCACATTGTGGTAGTGTCAGAGCCTAAAAAAGTCAAAATAAAGGATGTATCCAAGGGTGAAAACCTCTGCAAGGTTCCTGAGGATGAGATACTTGATACGCTTCTGAGTCATTTCTAGGAACGATCATCTGTGCTAATCGAACCAACTCAACCAATCAAATTGGGTACAAAGGTTGAACCTCATATTATTCATTTGGCACATTCATTATCTGAGGCAGAAAGAGAGGAATTCATTACATTCTTTCGAAGAAAAAAGATAATCTTTCATGGAAATATTTAGACATGCCAGGGTTAGACCCTAATCTAATCATGCACCACTTGTCCATTGCACCAGGCGTCAATCCTGTCAAACAAAAGCTTCAAAAAATGCATCCACATGTGGCTCTACTTGTCAAACCTGAATTGGAGAAACTTCTTAAGGCAGTGTTTATTAGAGCAATTGACTATGTAGAATGGATCTCTAACATTGTTCTAGTGTCAAAACATGACAAATCTATTTGAGTCTGCACAAACTTCAGAGACTTGAATAAGGCATGTCCTAAGGACAACTTTCCATTGCCCAATATTGATATGATTATAGATATGAAAATAGGATATGAAATGTAATCACTAATGGATGGTTTCTCTGGCTACAACTAGATAAAGATCACGCCAGAGGACCAAGAGAAAACTGCTTTCACATGTGCATGGGGCACTTTGTGTTGGAATGTCATGCCCTTTGGACTAAAATATGCTAGTGCTACATATAAGAGAGCTATCACCACCATATTTCATGACATGATGCATAAAATAATGGAAGATTATGTTGATGACACTCTAGCCAAGAGCATACAACAAGAGAAACACCTTGCGGATCTGGGTCCTATACTAGATCACATGGAACAGTTCAGTCTGAGGCTCAATCCTAATAAACATGCATTCGGCGTAACATCTGGAAAATTTCTTGGTTATATCATCTCTGCAAAAGGCATCAAAGTGGATCCTGAGAAATTTCAAGCTATCATGGAAATGCCGCCACCAAAGAATACCAGACAAATGAGAGGACTTCAAGGCCGGTTATAGTATATCCGATGCTTCATCTCACAACTGGTGGACAAGTCCCAACCATTCACCAAGACTTTACACAAGGGTGTGACTTACCAATGGAACAAGGAATGTGATGAGGGGTTCACACAAATCAAATAGTATCTTGTGAACCCGTCAATATTGATGCCTCCTATTCATGGTAAGTTGCTTCTACTTTACATCTCTACTGCAGATACATCACTGGGTGTCCTATTAGCTCAAGAAGATCAGAAAAACAAAGAAAGGGCTATCTCCTACCTTAGTAGAACTCTGGTCTCATATGAAACAAACTATTTTGTTATAGAGAAGGCTTGCCTCAAAGTGGTATTTGCTTCACAAAAACTGCAACACTACATGCTGGCTCATACTACACGCCTTATTACTAAAATTGATCCTCTAAAATAGTTTCTCAGTAAAGCTACCCTCACAGGTAGACTAGCTAAATGGGTCATTCTTCTCAGTGAATTTGATATTGAGTATGTAGAAAGAAAAGCCATCAAGGGACAAGCAATTGCACATCAATTAGCGGAAGCACATCTAGTAGATCATCAACCATTGAACATTGAATTCCCAGATGAGTCCATATTACTTCTCACACATCGATCCTAGACTATGTTCTTTGATGGTTCATTTACCCAACAAGGGTCAGGTGCTGGGATATTGTTCATCACACCTCAACGGTACTCTTTACCAAAAGCATACAAGATGTTGTTTCCTTGTACAAACAACATCATTGAGTACAAAGCCTTAATCAATGGTATGAAAATTTCCCTTGAGTGATGAGTGGACAAGCTCAATGTCCTTGGAGATTCACAGTTAGTCATCAATCAAGTAAATGATATCTATCAAACAATAGATGACAAGATGGTGCCTTATAAATGGTTGGTTGATGACCTCAAAATGTATTTTGTTCACATCACATTTCAACAAGTTCCAAGGGAAGATAATAAAGTGGTGGATGCCATGGATACTCTTGCTTCCATGCTACAGATGCCAGAAAATGATTTTCGACATGAATTCCTAGTGGAGACATTACGCCACCCAACCTATGATTCCCCTAGGTCCCGGATGATCTATTTTGTCATTAGACATGACTCATCCCACTACCATCATATTTATTCCTACCTTCATGACCAGATTATTCTGGACACTTACACCTAGAATGAGAAACATCACTTAATCCATAATGATTCATGGTTTGTCATCATAGCTAATGATTTGTATAGGCGCGGTCTAGACGGTACCCTCCTTAGGTGTTTAGAACCCAATGAGTCCAAACCTGCATTAGTAAAGGTGTATGAAGGCATCTGCGGGTCTCACTCTAAAAGCCTAACACTGGCCCACAAACTTATTAGAGCTGGTTACTATTGGCTAGATATGGAAAAATAAGCTACACAGTTTGCTAAGTCTTGCAAACAGTGTTAACTACATGGTAATCTCATTCATGCTCCAACCAAGGAGCTTATTCCCTTCATTACTTTCTGGCCATTTCAACAATGGGCCTTTGACTTGGTGGGTTAGATTTATCCCTCATCCTCAAATGGACATAAGTTCATCATCACAGCTACAGACTATTTTACCAAGTGGGTGGAGGCAGTCCCTCTCACTGTTGCCAGTGGAAAATTAGTAGCTATGTTCATTCTCAACTACATCATCTATAGGTATGGTGTACCCTCAGCAATAATCAATGATAATGGGGGGCAATTCAAAAATAAGGATTTGATAGAGCTATGCTCTAAGTTTTAAATTACTCAGCATTGGTCTTCCACCTATTATCCTCAGGGTAATGGACAAGCAAAAGCATCAAACAAGACAATCCTTAAAATCCTACATCATATAGTGCACAAATTTGGATGAGACTAGCATCTCCAAATCAATCTAGCTCTTTGGGAATATAGGACAAGCATAAGAACACCAACAGGGGCTACGCCCTATGCTTTGGTTTATGGAGCATATGCTGTGTTACCAATTGAGGTTGAGATTCCTTCTCTACAAGTCTCTCTGAAAGGCCTCATTACTAATGATGATAACAAAATATCTCGGCTACAAGAGCTAGAACTACTTGATGAATGTTGGCAAGTGGCGTTTGATCACCTTAGAGCATACCAAAAAAGGATGTCCAAGAGATATAACAAGAAGGTTCGCCCAAGGGACTTCCAGGCGGGTGACCTCATTCTGTGGGAGAACCCTAAGAATCAACAACATCAGATCCAGAAAGGAAAATTTGAACCAAATTGGCTTGGTCTGTATGTTGTCATTGTAGTGTTTGGGTTTGGCACCTATCAAATTTCTACTACTAAAGGGGAACAACTCAAAGATCCCATCAACACTGTTCATCAGAAATGGTTCTACAACTGAGACATCTCCAGTATGCTCATGTATGTAGTAAAGTCTTGAAAAATTCTAAAAATCTGAAAAAGTCCTAAAATAATGATCATCTTAGTGAAAACCTAGCGATAGGCGCTTTGATGTGTCTCCAAAAAAATTATATATTCCAAAAATACAAAAAAATTAAAAAATACAATAAAAGAGAAAAAGAGAAAAGGTGCCATTGATGAAAACCTGGAAAACAGGCGTCATGGTAGCAAAAAAAGAATTTCTGCCAAGAAGGTGAAAACCTGGTAAATAGGCACCTCTTGTTCCCCATCTCTATATGTATCACAACACCACTTGGCTTTATGCAGTTGCTTTCCCGCTTTCCTACTTGCATTTTCTTTTCTGCATGCTTTCAGTTCCCGTCAAGACACCAACTTACATGGATTGAAATTGGTCATACTCTCAGGGCAACCCTCCTGGTCTAGGGGGCACTATCCTATTACCTTTTGGGATCTACTTCACGACAGTCACCAGTGGTTCTCACTACGTCTGCCTATTGTTGTGGTACTATTGAGATTGTTCACATCTATTACAGTTGGATTTGTACTCAAACTCTCTATCTATCGATACTCAGTCTTGAAGTTTCTTTGCTTTAGTTTGTACATAACTTTCGGTCACTTTTGTGACACTTTGGTTCCTCTGTGAACCCTATTGACTTGACCTTGATTCAGTGCCATACGCCTGGGGGAAACAAAATCTAGTTTTTCCTTGCAACATACATCAAGTCAGTCATCGTTACTTGGGGGCATGGTTCCCCCATTTGATAACATCTTTGGTTTACACCCAAGTCAGTAATCTTGTCACTTTTGCAGGACAACTCGCTACTGACACAAATTGGTGTTTTTCAACACCACCATAAACAATGTTTTTCAACACTATCTTTGGACACATCTGTGTTTTTCAACACACATTGGATTTCTCAAATGTAAACATCTATCAATAATAATCAAACATAATGCACTCACAAGCACAACGGTGTTTTTTTAACACCCTCTACACATACATATTTGAAAAATTTGAAACTAGCTGAGCTATGATTGAATCTTTCTTTGTATGTTGTCTGTTCTCATAGATTTCATTGATATTTTCTTTGTCTACTACTTGTTGGTGTAGTCCTGATGATGTAACAACATCAAATAAATAGGGTGTATGTGATAAGATCTCTCGCACTGAGGTGGAACAACCTCACATCCCTCGATCTTGTTTATTTGCATGCCATGGTGAGGTCAGTACTATCTCCTTGACTTTTATTGCTTTGGTTGTTTACACATGAATGCACTCATAGTTATCTTTGCATTGAATGCCTCGATACTGGTGTACTCTTGCAATATCAACTAGAAACAATGTTTAGGTCATCTTGGCTTTTATGCCCTGGTGCTTACGTTCATTTCCTATATTTTATCCGATGAAAGTCATATTCATATCCTTATGGTTGCAGTGGCACCAATAAGGATTGTATCAACACAAATGTTCCAAAAATGATCAATGATGATGATTATATGATGGGTCTCACAACCATGTCCTAGGAATTGCATCTAGCATAGGATTGCATTTTCATTCTAGACTTGCATTGGGGCAGCAATTCTATGCTCACTTCATTGCATTCTTCTAGATTTGTACATTGAGGAGTTCTTCAGCGTTCTGGCTTCATCCTGACTTCCCAAGTGTTCGATCCTCGCTCTCACTCTTCAAAAGTGGCTATATCAACCGCTCTGAATCCATTTTTTGTGATCGAAATCAAAATCTAACACTTCTATATAGCTCAAAAGCACATTTTAAATTTTTTGGGACCGACGCAATCGGACGCTTGTGTAGTTGACTTTTTGACATCGCTTTCTTGTCAGAATCTTATCCTATCATCATTTTCTCAAAATCATCAAAATTTTCATCAAAATTCAACTCTATTCAACTCTGGTCAACCCTAGTCAAACTTGGTCAACCAAACCTCAAAATCACTCCAATTTGATTCTGAATCTTCTGAATTCTTTCGTAATCTATTCTGAGTTCTTCTTGATCTCTGATTCGACATCTATCTGCAATTTCTCACTTTCAATCATCATTATGACATGTCATCTTTCCATTTCACTCCCGAGGGGGCAGGATGATTACATCATCGAATCTATTCCAATCAATCTGATCTAAAGTCAAAAGTCCTCATTACTAGGGGCATCTCATCACTTGGGACATGTCCATTTTTTTGTACCTCAGTCAAAACTAGGTGTTCCACAACTTTTAATCAATAGGGGCATCTTTGTTCCTTACATCTTGTCATCTATTAGGCATCTAAGCAATCTAACTTGGATCCTTGAGGATCAAGCTTCGTTCTAGAGATGATTCTCGAAATCTCAATCTGTTAAGTATCTGAGAAATCTAACTCAGATTCTTGAGGATCAAGCTTCGTTCTGGAGATGATTCTCAAAAAATCATCTATTAGGAATTGGGGAAATCTAACCGTGACTCCTGAAAATCAAGCTCTATTCTGAGGATGATTCTGAAACTCGATCTAACCACTGTCTAGGCAATCTAACCTAGATATTGGGGGACTAAGTTTCATTCTGGAGATAGTCCTAAGATCTCTATTGACTATGTTTTTTTGGACAGGTATTGGGGCAATCTAACCCTGACTCATGAAGGTTGAGCCTCATTCTGGGGATAGTCTTTGAAAGATATCAATCTAACCAGTGTCTGGGAAATCTAACCTAGATATTGGGGGACTAAGCTTCATTCTGGAGATAGTCCTAAAATTTCTATTGACTATCTTTTTATGGATAGGTATCGGGGCAATCTAACCTTGACTCCTAAAGGTTGAGCCTCATTCTGGGGATAGTCTTTTGAAAGATATCAATCTATTAGGTATCAGGGTATTCTAACCTGGATCCCTAAGGATCAAGCTTCATTCTAGAGATGATTCTCAAAATATTAATCTATTAGGTATCGGGGCAATCTAACCCAGATCCCTGAGGATCAAGCTTCGTTCTGAAGATGATCCTCAAAAAATCTACTTGACCGGCGTCTTTTAAACCTAACCTAGACTTCGGAGAGTTAAGATCTAACCTGGAGATGACTTTGAAATCTTCATCAATCAATCTTTGCATCATCAATTTTTTAAATCTATTCTTCTGTGCTTCAGACTTCAGACTATTCTTTGAATCAATTATTGGAAAGTGACAATGCAAGCAATTGTTATTTTGTCATTGATGTCAAACCTTAACTGGTGAGACTATTGTTATCTATTTGAGTACCATATCTACTGATTATGAAGAAGATTTAACAAGAAGACCAAGTGAATGGTTGAGTTAAGGCAATTAAAAGGGTACTTGATCAGTTGGCACTCTGGAAAAGCAATTAGTTGTTTATCTTTCAAAGATAGTTTTTTTGGCTGTTCTGTGCTGAGCAAAGTTGCTTATGCCGAGAAAAGTTTCTTGTGACGAGCAAAAGTTGTTCAATGCCAAGAACCATTGAAATGGCCGAGTGGAAACAGTGATGTTGGATGACTTACAGTAATTGGATTAATGATGAGATTTGAGATCTCTGGCTGACTTAGTTAATTTTATTGGGATATGTAATGTTAATTGAAGATTGGTCCACACCATTTAATGTATGGGTAACCATAATTAATGCATGGTTTTAAGATTTAATTAGAGACTACTTTGGAGAAGTAAATGTAATGCAAAGATGGGATGATCCGTTGGATCTGACCTAACCTAAGATCTACGATCTTGTTTAAACGGAAAAATATTTATTTGACCTAGACAGAGAGGTATATGATAACATCAAGGGGTTATTCATTCAGGATGTAAAAGGTGTGCTGCTGAATGTGAAGTGGATGTGTATGAAAAAGAGTTGCATAGTTGATTTACTATTTTAGCATGATCTAGCAGAGAAGGCTGAATATAGAAGTAGAGAGTTGCATGTGTGATGGCTTGACAGATTTCCAAGCAGATCAGAAGGTTGAAATGACAATGCAGGCTATCTAGTAAGTTAACATCAGAGCTGTAATTGGATATAAATTTGAAAAGTAAGTTGTATGTATCAGATCACAACTACTGATTACTTTCTAACCATTGTATCAGTTAAATCCTTTAACAAGTTTGAACTAACAGTCATTTGTATAAATCCTCTAACAAGGTGACATTTAGGTGGAATGTTCTAAGTCCTCTAACAAGGCCACTCCTGACAGGGTGATTAAATCCTTTAACTAGGTCACACCTAATAGTGTGTTA
>MU226400.1:13025781-13061179 GCA_018584345.1 Thuja plicata | reverse complement strand
TGAAAACTTGGTAGCATGTTACTGGTGGTTTTTCCCATATTGGGTTTCCATGTTAAATACTTGTGTCAACTTGTGTGAATGCTTATGGTTTGTTTTATTGTTATGTTTCTACAAGCTAATTTCAATTAACAGTAAACTACATGATTAAAGTTGTTGACATATGCTACTGTTGCCGAGTAGATCTAAAATATAGAAATTTTTTATTTGCTACATCTAGACCTGAGGATAACTGATTCACCCCTCCCCTCTCAGTTATTCTAAATTCATTCTAACATCAATGCGCTGCTCACACATCAATTCAAAGGGGGGAAAAATGTAACACCCCAAAATTGGAATCTTGCGACCTAACCAATTTTGTTGCATTTGTCATTCTTCTGAATCATCAAAGTCCTATTGTACTAGGCAATTCTGAGTTCTAACGACTCTACTTGACCTGAGTGTCAAATACAGAAAATCCTAAATCTGCATTAATCATAACGTTATATTTAATTCCTAAAATATCAATTAGCTAAACAAACCCTATGATTGAATTAGTTTAATTATAAAGTCCTAGCACTTTAATTAACTTAAATTCACCCCTTTTAGCTAAAATACATGAAAATGAATTAAATAATACTTAATTATTAAATAAATATCCTCATTTCAATAATTATTCAGATAATTAAGAAAAACACATTTATGAGGTCATATTCTATTTATTTAATTAAATATTCTCTCTAGTTCAAAAATAGAAACTTTGAATTAACTGTGCTTTAAAGAGAAAGAAAATAGTTAAAATCAAAAGAAAACAGTTAAAAACAAAGAGAAAACAATTTATTGTTTTTTTTAAAATAAAACTTGCTAATTTGAACTGGCTTTTCTATTTGTTTTATTTCAAAAAGGAAACTTTCTATTCTGAGCAGGATCTCAATCTATAAAAGAGCTCCCATTTCTCATTCAAACCTCCCAGTCATTTTTATGCATTGTTAGAATAATGAATTGCTGCTACATTTTTATCATCTTATTTCTAGTTAAAAACTCTCATTTGCAATAGATTAATGTCAATTTCTTAGATTAAATGCATTGCAATCATGTCTTAGTTTAAGTTCATTTAGATTAATCTTGCATCTTTCATGTTTTTAGATTAATCTTGCATTACATTGCATCATATTCATGGAGAAAAATCCTTCATTCTTAGATTGGTCTATGATTGTGAGACTCTTGTTCTGAGAGCTATTCAAAACCCCATCTAGATAGAAGACAACAGGTCAAATCATACAAGCATGCAGGATGAATAACTCATATTCACTTCTATATGTGGCTGATGAACAAGGACTATGTTGAAGTGTATGGCTAAGTAACAAGGCCAAATTTAGCATATACAATAATAAGCGAATATGATGCAGACAAAGATCAATGGGGTCTGATCATGGACAGATGGAAAGGAAAATGGGCTGAGGTGAAATAATTTTATTCCATATCCAAAGAAGAGAATAATATTGATATTGTTCTGACTGGCACTCACAAATGCCTGAAGTTGATGGCAGACATGGATATCAAAAGAAGTATCCTCATCAGAAAGGTAGAAACCTTGAGGAGAGAATTTTCAAAGGATAGGTATGAAATGTATCCTAACCTATTCAAAAAGGATGGTGGTATAAAGAATGAGGCGTTATGGCTAAGGTAGGTAAAAGAAACATTAAATGCCCAGACACATAGCATCATTACCTTGGAAGGAACAATTTTGTTTGTTCAAACTATAAACATTATTAACAAAGCCAAAGAATTTTTTGAGTTCTAGAAAGGAGAGGTTGAGAAGGCAAGTTCCAGCTAGGGTGAGATCAACAGTAAGAAGAATGAAGTCCTTGATTTTGATTGGCCAAGTGATGAAGTGTACACCTCTTGGAAGGACATGTATCAATCTGTTAGTCAAGAAGAAGAGCATAATGTGTGAAAGGCTACCGATGACAGTATGTTCCAACTATTTGAATAAGACATGGAAGATAAAAGATCTTACATCAACATGATCAAGATAACAAGTTCCAGGTGGTCGTCTCCAAAAAAATGTAAAGCAAGTTCAATCACCATGTTGTCATAGGACAAAATTATTTGGATTGTCTTGTAGAAAAAGTGGTTATTCTGTCCACTTGCTATTTTGTCTTATTTGGCTCTTAGTTTTGTCTTCTAGCTTAGTCATCCGAAGCTTGTTGCATCCTTGATCTTTAAGGATTCCAAGATGACTAATGCTAGCTATAAATAGCAAGTTGTAATTTATTGTAAAAGATGGTAAAATCAATACCGCGAGGCAGGTTTGTGAATTGTGTCTAAGTCTTAAGTTTTTAGTCAGTTTGAAATATATTGAAATCAAGAGATCATTAATTAAATACAATGGAATTTCTAGTCTCATATCATTGATGTCTTTTTGCATTTACATTCAGCTCTTGTATGTTTAATTTGTAAGGCATTTTAAATGTACCAGTTATAAGGTAACTGTGTTTTTATTTGTGAGTTGCTTTCAAGGAGGGTTTAAATATTGCAAATAGTTCCAGAGGGTTAGGGTTTTATGCAGGAATTTGATATAGGGGTTTGAGAGTGAGAGGATAGTCTATAAGACATTCTATCTAAAAATTTACATGTGTTTTAATTAATTATCTATGGTAAATGTATGTCTCATTATGACTCTATGGCCCGGGATTAGGCATTGGTCAAGTTATGATAAGTAGTTGTTATCATCAAATATTGAATAATCTTTTACTTTCTGCTATCTAGAACATACATGTTTAGCTAATTGTATTGAGAAATACAGTTCATCATAGTGATTCCTTGAAGAGAGAATCAATAGGTTATCCTTCCTAAGTCTAGTACTATAAAAAGAAGAAGGATGAATGTCCTTATTTTACTAATAATATCTCTTGCTTAAGCTTATGGTTTGGCATGTTAAGTTCTACTCCTAGTTAATAATGTTTATTGGCAGGATGTGTTGTTAACTATTGTAGTTCAATACAAGAGTAAATCAGTCTTTCCACTGTTAGATTTTCTGAAAGTTAGTTCTGTTGTAGGTGCACCCACCTGGGTTTGTGGAGCCCAAAGTGTAGAAGGATTCTATCCTTGTTAATTAGCCTTTTCCCTGTATGAATCTGAATTGGGAATCAAAGAGTCAAGCATTTATTATTATATATTGATTCTACAATAAAAATTACTAACAAATTGTTCGACATTGTTGTCAAAGGGATAAATTATCTCATTATCATAAGGGAGAGAGATTCATTATCATGAAGGAGAGATTATCTCATTGATCAGAAAATATTATATCATTATCCATGAAGATAAATTCCTAAGAATCAAAATAATCAATATTGAAAGGGAGAGATTGATTACATAAGAAATATCCATCTAAGGGAGAGAAGTAACAAAGAGATAGAGTACATACAAAGGGAGAGATTGCTGTCAAAAGGAAAAAGAGATTATCAAGAAGAGGAACAGTCAAGGAAGAGCACATATCAGAACAAAGATAGAAGATGCTACATCTATCCAGTGAAGGGATTAAAGATTGAAGACATCCACTCTGCAAGAAACAAATCTAAGCTATACGAGCTTACTGAGAGCTAGAGATTTGTAATAGTTACAATAGGAAAGATTGATGAAAATTTTATATTTCATATTGTATTAGTAATAGTATAGTATGATAATTTAGTGTGTTTCCATCAATGCCAAAGGGAGAGATTGATGACATGTAACTGATTAAATGTTTGAAGATGTTAAGTTGATCACCAAAATGTAGAAAGATAATGCAAGACATTAAATCACTTAATGGATTGTATTGTCATTGATGTCAACTTGATCTAATATAATCGGTTATAATCAAAGTGATAAGTAGGAGATATTTTTCCACAGCAAGTCAAATTGTGATATTGCTATCAGGATTCAACTGTGTAGTTTTTGAGTCAAACTCATTGACCCATAATTCATGAGTAGTGGTTCACATGAACCCATCTCTCATGATCCAATGAGTGCTAAGTGTTCCATTCATTCCCATGAGAGATGGGTTCATGTGAACCACTACTCATGAATTATGGGTCAATGAGTTTGACTCAAAAACTACACAGTTGAATCCTGATAGCAATATTATAATCAAAGTGTCAAAGACTTTAGAGAATCAGAGAGAAAAAGATAATGCTTTCAGTAATGCATAAAAGACAAGCATTCACTAAGTGACTACAAACATCGATGGATAGTGGAACCCGATGGAAAGAGATCACCAAAAGTTAAGTCACAATGATGCTTGAGCAAAGAAACCGACAAGCATCACCGAAAGGTAGAATCACAAGCATCACCGATGGCCAGAATTATAGTGTTAACCGACGAGTAGAACTTTGCAGTGAAGCCCGAAGGATAGACAACCCCAATGGACAAACAACCTTGATGGAGAAGCCCAAGGAGAACTAGAGTGTTGACCGAAGCTATCAAAGAGTTAAAACACGTTAACTGGAGTTCATAAATGACAAAATATCTAGCTGGCAGAGCTAAATATAGACTTAACTAGTTGTTATCATTGTTTTCATCGACAAGATAAAGCCAGAGATAAGAAAGGATTTAAAGTTGTTTTGTCCAGTTGGAAAGAAGATTTCTATGAGATAAAATAGGAGTTATGCTTTAAATCAGGATTGGCTAAGATTGTAGATCACACCAAGATCAAGAAAATCAAGAACCTTGAAACGGTGATATCATGTCTATAAAGAGACAACTTAATTCATTATGAATTAAGGGGAGTGAATGAAAATAGGATGCTAAAGAGAAAATGATGAAGAACAACTTCATACAGTCCTGATCAATCAAGCTGAGGAAAGAGCTAAAGATTTCTACGAACACCGAGCAACAGAGCATAGCATCACTGAGAAGAAAAAAAGTGGAGCAAAGGTATTAAAATGATGTATTGATCAAAATGTTTTAATGAGCTTAGAATAGATCTGAAAATATGCAAGTATAAGTTATATATGTGGATAGATCATACTGTTTCAGTTTACCCATTGATTCAGAAAGTCTCTTAACCGAGCAGGATTTAAAGATCCTTTCTATATTGAGATACATCCCAAGGAGTATCAAAAATTTTGATCATGAAGATAGCATTAGATGCCAGATACCATTTGACAAACCAAAAGAGTTTGGAAAAGGAAGGTAGCATAGAGATGCCAGATATCAAGTGACAAACTAATCTTTTAAATCCTCTAACAAGGTCACACCTAACAGTGTGTTTGTAACCTTTAACAGGGTTGGCTCTTCACCGAGCTCAGTTCAAAAGAGTGAAAATTTTGGGTTACTAGTCCCAAGTGGTTTTTCCCTTAACAGGGTTTCCACTTTAAAAATCCATGTGTCAATGTGTTTACGAGTCATTAATTTAGTGTTTTTCATTACACATAGCTAATCTAGATTGATCGGTATACTCTACATAGTTTACTGTTATTTGGTAAATTGAAAGACTGCTATTTGGTAAACATTAAGAATAAGGTTTAACAGAGCACTTTGAGCAGTAGTTATTTAATAAGTATATTTGAAGGCATACATCTTGTAGGACTAAAGATAACTAGAGGCTTCATATTGTGGTACTAAGTTTTTGGTTTGATTAATTGAAATATTTTTGAGGCCACTGATTCACCCCCCCCCTCTCAGTTATTACTAACAATCTTGGCTCCTATAAATTATTACTTCCCTTCCATCCACTGGAATATTAGCATAAGTTAGATCTAATTGGATATGACCCCCTACTAAATTAGACCATTGTCTAGATAAAAGCATTCCATAATTAGTAGGCACTCCTACAACAGTAATATCATTTTTATATAACATTTCAGGAAAAGTAGGAAATTTAAATTCCACATAATTCATAATACCAACAATAGGTATAGATCTATTGTCCATAGCATAACATCTTCCATAATTTGTATCAACCTTCATTCCAAGCTCCTTCATAACTTCTGAGGGCATAATGTTAACTGCTACTCCTGAATCTATCATACAATTCTTAAGAAGTTAATTGTTAACCATTAAAGTGAGATAAAAAGGATCAACGTGTGTTCCATTTTGAGAAATACTAGTTCCTAAATAAAGCACATGTGGTTCTTGATTTAATGGTCCCTGATTAGATTCCTCCATAAAAACATTACCTACATTAGAAAACACTTTTATAGTTTCATCTTTGTACTCTGATACTTTCGTCATTTCAAATAAAGGAATATAAATCTTCACCTGAGACAAAGCATTAGATATAAAAGAACTATTATTGGGAATGGGTTTACTGACCATTGGTTTCTCCTTTGGCTTTGTCATTTTAGGTGCTTGATGAGGATCTACATGTTGACTTGTTTTTGCAACATCAACTTTGATTCTTTGTATGTCAGGCTGGCTTACCTTTCTCTCTGGTGCTTTGACAGATATTCTAGCAGGCTTTCCTTGATCAACATTTATTGTTCTATTCCTCAGTTTGTAATTATTTCTTGCCTCCTCAAGTTCTACAATGGTATATGCTTCTTTCTCCTCATTTGTTAACCTCCTGATGACTGCCAACTCTCTTTGTTGTTTATCACACTAATATATCCTATTCATATCTTCATGGTAGACATAATCCTCAGAATAATTATAATCATCTATTCCCCATATGGGGTCAGATGAGACATTGTTCACTGTGGGTTGTTGATCATTACTTTGCTCTTCCTCTTCTTGCAATCTCTGGGCCACACCACAACTATCAGGAGAATGTGGTAGTGTGCAACAATCACACCAAGGATAGCTCTCCACCAAATGGTTGTTTCTTTTCAACGAATCAGGTGTTTCTTTAGTATAATACTACTTTTTTAGGTTTTCCATCTTTCCAATTAGTATTATATGGCATATCTTGTAATCTAAACCTGCCATTTTTAGGAAAGGATAGCCTATCATTCTTGCCTTGCTTTGCATTTAGATTCTTTATAATATCCATAATGTCTTTAAGATCATCCTTTTTAGGGGCCTTTAGATTGTATAATTTAGTATCATCCCTTTTATCTATCCTTCCAGTAGCCTTTCTATTATTTTCAATGGTAGTCGCAACTTTGAAAGCTTGCTGCAATATTGCAAGTCCTTATGATCTAATCTCATAATGTGTTTTTCTATCAAATGCACTTAGATAGAAATCAATTAAAAAAGAATCAACATGTTTTATATCTCTTGGTATTCTATTCACAACTTTATTAAACCTTTTATCGAATTCTGCAACTGATTCATTAAAGTTATTTTTAATGCTAGTTAATTCATGAGATGCAAAAGATGTGTCATTATGATCACTAAACTGTTCAATAAATTGATTTACAAAATTACACCAAATTGAGATGGATCCATTAGGAAACCCCCTATACCATTCAAAAACATCTTTAGTTAATGATTGGACAAACAAATTCATGAAAATATCTTCATGGTTCCCATCTAATTCTTCAATAATGTTTTTTTTAAAATTTATGGTATGTTGTTTGACAGATTCCACTCCATTCCCTAAAAATTTTGGAATAGAATTTCTTAATTCATTTGATATAGTGTTTGGATATCCAACTATCCCACTGAAATCAAGTTTCCTATCTCTCTCCATCACCATAGGATATCTTCTCTGGCCCATATTATGGTAATTCCCATTCTGACCTCCGAGATTTCGATGATTCATGACTTGGTGATTTTGTCCATTTCAATGATTATTTCCCATATTTTTCTGCCTTGGATTACCTCGGTCATAGTTTTCTGCATTATTTGGTTGTCCCCAATAACCACTCGTTCCATTACTATTATTTTTCTTCTCACACCTTCCTCTATTGTCTAGTTCAAACAATGGGTTTGTAAGATCACTGTTGAAAATTGGCTCCCCATTTTTTTGTATGAGGATGATTGTATTTTGGTAACCCATTCCCTTTTGGTGTCACATTTTCTCTTGATCCTTCTTCATCATTAGGTACTAAAACCAACTCAATTATATTTATTTCTAACCTATCCAAGGCCTCACTAGGTAACCTTCTCAAATCCTTAACCACTCTTGGATTCTTTTTACCATACTCAGTTAACTTACTTAATGTAGCATATAAAAATTGATCTTCTTCATCATATTCTTCTATCTCTTCTTCTATTTCTTGTACTGGATTATGATTTTCAACATCTTTGCAGCCAAAGGTGTTTCTATTATCCTCTAAATTTCTAAGATTTTCACAATGGCTTCCATCATTGAAACCAATAGTCTCCCTATCAGGAAACCTCTTATATCCAATATACACCATATTTGGAACCTGTTTCTTACTTCTTAAACTTTTCTATAAGTCTAGTTCAAGTTGATTTTGATGCAAGGATCTTCTACCCCGCATAAATACTTAGCATAAAAAAATTAATATACCAAGATATACTTGCATCAAAATTGTAGAGTCGCCACCTTCTTGTGAGAAGGAGAATACTGCTTATTGGTCTTCTAGATTCTTCCTTCCAGTAGAGTGCACTTTTAAACATACAGGTACTACTACTCATTGATCTGCAAAATTTGAAACTCTGATAACTCCACAATAATTATTTTGAATAGTCCCCAGTAGAGTCACCAATCTGTTGGTACTCAAATCAATAGATTGGATTTCCTATGGACTTGCCAATCCAATGATGGGAAACCCAAGTGACTTGGCCAACTAACAAGTTTCAACCAAGGCAAGGTCAAACCTTCTACAACTACGGCTCTGCAAAACCAAGGCTGGTAGGCCTATACCTTGAATTCTCTTTCAAGGATTTTTATAGCAGATAAGATACATTTCAATCTTCTCTAATTCAAGTATGGAAAGACACTTGAAAGAAATCAAATTGTACTCAATACAACATAAAACTACAAAACTGAATGCTTTATGAGATTTGTAAGAATGCTTTATAAGAATCTATAAATAAATGGATGGTAGAATATCTCAACAACTCAAAACAATAAACCAAATGACTATATCCAATAATAAATTAGATCACTGCCAATTCAATCCTATGTACAACTTTGCAAGACATTATCAATACTATCAACTATTTGAATTCTTTGGATGCAGAGAAGATTAAGTCTATTTATATCTTTGTTAGTTCAAATGAATTTAACTCCTATGGTTGAGAGACTAGTTGAACAAGAAACTGAAAACATTAAGTTCTCGCAAACTCCTTGATGATCAAACAATGATATAAGACATATAATATATCTACACAAGCATATCTATAACAACAGTTGAAATTCCTCCAATAATTGCAAAGGAATAACTGAAATGGATTAAACCCTTTTACCACAAGTGAGACAGAAACACTTAAATTTTATTGATTTTGAGAAAATATTGCATTTGAGTCCATGTTGCAGTTGTGATAAAAACTAGAACAAAAATAATGTATATGTTTGTGTTTTTTTTGTAACTCCTTCACATGGTCTTGGAATCCCAATTTATACAAAGTCCAAGGGATGCATACAAGCTTCAAACTGATGTGTCTCTTGATAACTAAAACCTAATCCTAAGATCAACAACCGAACATTAGTTACAATAAAGGAATGATTAATCATCCTTGTTAAGAATAGTTTGTCAACCTATTAGGTTTCAACCATAATTGCTTAGTAAATCCCTCATAATTCATTCTTTGATTATCAAATAATGAGTCTACATAATGACATTACTTTGATCATATGTATTTATCAAATATATCTGCTTCATAATGAATATCATCTCTGGCATGTCAAATATCATCTTTGTTGAGAACAAGCATGTCAACATTATCGACCATCTTCTGGTATTCCTTCATCTTTATAAGAATCCTCCCAGTATGTTTGCATGTGGTAATCATCCTGCATTTCATCATGATCTCATTACTCTGTCAGCAGATAGTTTCATGTTTCACCACTTTTTGAAAACCCTACACAACAATGTTGACATATCAAATAATAAACCAAACCCTAAGAGATATAAAAATAATATTAAAATACAAAACAAAAAAAGTAAATCCCTGTCATCACTGGCACTATAGCACTCTATCTTTTTACTGTCAAGGACACATGTCAAGACTGCATGATTCCTTAAAGAGTAAAATTCATGCATCTCCTCTTTGAGACATTACACTTGTCGTTGATGCTTTGCATGACTTAACATGCGATCATGTTACTTTAGAGTTTGTGGGTCTAGGACATGTGTTGGATAGGTGTGATGAATTAAAGATTAAAAATCTAAATCTCTACCTTTGAGTCATTACACAAACCGTAGATCATCATCAACTTAACTGCTACTTAATCTCTGAAACTCTTCTGAATCTATTGTGCAAACCATCGTGTAATCCTATCATCTCATTCAAACAACCTCATTCTGCCATATGTATCCTTGTTGTCTCATTGTTCAGAACATCTATAGGCCCAGGACTCATTTTGATCAGGCATGATGCCTTAATGGATAGATTTTGAGCATCTTGTCTTCAAGGATTTACATTGTCCATCTGATCAATTTGAACTTGATCGATCTTTACTTCATTGCTCATTTGCCCAGCCTGGCCTGCCATGGACATGTGTCTTCAAGGCATGATGCCTTAATGGATAGATTTAGAGGATCTTATCTTCAATGCTTTATGCCTACCACTTGATCAAATGGGACTTGATATATCTTTACTCCAGTCTCTAACCTTAGCCCTAGCTCAGCTTTAACCCTGGGTATCCAAACTCCTTTATGTCTCCAAGTCGCGAGATCATTTCCTTAACTCTGAGTTTGTTGTGAGATCACACAAGAACCACAAGATCCAAGACATGATCTATGCTTTGCATTAAATCTCTGAGTCTTAAGAGCATACTCCTTCCCATTCTGAGATTATGTGAATAATGGGCTGCATCAAGTCGCTTAATGATAGAGAATATTCTATTATGATTGCGAGATTAGGAGACAAAAACAAGATTGAAACTGAATTAATGACACATAATTCATCCTTACAAACTCTGAACTAATCCTAACTTAACCTTACTATAACTCTGATCCATTCCAAGATCATGCGACTGAGGGAAACTCACAATATCCAAGTATCAGGCCTAGCCATGCTTTAATTTAGAGACTTAGCACAAGCCATGAGATTTGATCTTGATCAACGACCATGATTTGATCTATAACTAACTCTGAACTGAACTTGACTTCAATTTCCTTGACCATGATTCATTCTGAGAGTCAGTGACTAAAAGAAACTCCAAGTCACTGGAAGATTAGCTAACCCAAGGGTTTATTGCAAGACTTCACGCCAGCCAAATGATTAGACTTGCAATAACTGCTCAGATCTCAACTTGGTGGGCCCATCTTTAAATTTATCTACCTTGATTGTAACCCTAAACAATCTAGAGATCACACGACTGACTGGGAACTCAAAGTCACAATATCATTTTGTAACCCAAGAGTTTATCACGAGGCTTCATGCATCCACAAGATCTTCTAAATCAACAACTTGTGCATAATATCCTAAACTTTACTGACTTTTGGCTTTGTCTCAAGACTTAGCATAAACCACAAGATCTGATCTGAATCAATGATCCTCGTTAAGTCTCTAAATATTTCACTTAACCCCAAGACCATCTGGTGATCACGTGACTAAGGCAAAAGCAAAACCATGTCTTTAACTCTGAGTCAGATTATGAGATCAAGTGACTAAAGCAATCTCGAAGTTGCAGTATGATTTTCTTGACCCTTGGTTCATTACGAGACTTCACATGAACCACAAGATCAGAACAAGATCAACGATCCAAGTTAAATATCTAAAGAAATAACTTAACCTTAAATCCATCCAGAGATCATGTGAATGAAAGGAAAAAACAAACCGGACTTTAACTCTGAGTTTATCTGGAGATCACAAGATAGAGTGAGTCACTGAATCACTAGATATTCTAACTAACTCTGGTTTCATCATGAGACTTCACGCACAACACACAACAAAAAACAAATCAACAGCTCATGTTAAGTCTCCAGATCAAATAAGCATATTCCTTTACCTTTCACGATCACGCGACTGAAGCAATTTTGGAGTCGCTGAATGAAAAAGAATATTCATTTTGGGTTGTGTAACTAAGAGATAACCCAGGAAATGTGAAAGTGCACATGACAAATAAAACACTTAAGTGGCATGGAAAAGTTAATGAAGAATTATACCAAGTCATGAACGAGCTAGGGTTTTAAGGAATTCAAAGGGTTTTAAGGAAGAAATGAAAGCATAAACACAATAATGAATACAAAGAACACTTCCCTGAACCATTTTCATGTGCAAATTTGATCTGCAAATTTGGGTTCCACCAGTACCCACTTACATTCTTCCCTTTTTTTTTTTTTTTTCCTTTTTTGGTTCTCAGTTTCATTGTCTTTCCCTATATAGGGGTATCTTTAAGGAATTCCACTGATTTCTTATCTTTTCATCACAATAAGTAAACTTATTGTCATTTATTTGACTAATTTGATTTATATTATTGACTACTTCAATGATGGATGCTTCTATCTTGTTTGTTTTATGTTCTCACTCCATCTTTTTTCCTTTAAAGCTATGATGATTGTGTTCTTTCCAAAATTACCAAATTAGTATAGATGGGGAAACTATCCAAATATTACTGTAAGTGTTGTGTTGTTTTATTTTAGGCCAACTCTGAAATTTTTTCAAGATGTCATTGGATAGAGTAGTCCTCCAGCCATTGCCAACACTTGTTTTCATAGTCACAATTGATTGGGATATGGTCTACTGATTCCTCACTATTTTCATAGAGGGAACACCTAGGTGGGAGATGATATCCCATCTTAGTAAACCATTCCACAGTTAGTATCTATTTTTGAAGAACAACCCATGCAAATATTCCTGCCTTTGGAAGACAATTCTTATTCCAACACAAATTCAATGATAACTGAGATTTAGGGGATAAATTCCTTCTCATGAGATAATTGTACCCATATTTTTTTATTATATTCACCATTTTTAGCCTTACCCCATATGAATCTGTCTTTTTCATTTCTAATTGTTATCTTTCTTTTCTCCAATATTTCTTTTATCTTGAATTGCTCTTCTTTTTGAATATTTTATTCACGTACTGATTTCTACTTCCACCCCAAAGTAGGAATACCACTTGGAACATTTATATAGTCTTTAACATATCTTCCCCTTCTATTTTTTAAGATATCCTTGACTTGATTTTTGTTTAATATTGAGTCCATAGAGGGGTATCCTCCCCATGATTCCTCCCTAAAAAGGGCTTTATCTCCTGACCCAATATCCCAAGATAAACTAATGCTGATGAATTGCCTACATTTCATTATAAAGTTCCAATCTTGTGAGCCCTTTGGTGGGAGGTTTTTTCAAAATATGCTTACTGGGTCTACCCCATTCAAATATTTTTAACGTAGTATTTTAACCCATTTTAAGTTAGGGTCCTTGTACATTTTCCATACAAGTTTTTTCTCCCAGGGCTTTGTCTTGCTCTTGGATATTTTTTAAATTTAAGCCTCCTTCTTTGATTAGCATACAAATTTTATCCCAAGCTATCATAGACAATTTTGATTTCTCATCTATACCTTGCCAAAAAAGGTCCTAATTTTCTTAGTGATCTTGTCTTTAATTCCAATTGGTAGGTTTTTGCATGTTAGCTAATAAATAGTGATGGAAGATAATACAAATTTAATCATCCTAGCTCTCCCTGCGGAGGAGAGCCATTTTCCTTTCCAAGACTCCAGCTTTTGTCTAATTTTAACAGAACTTGATCCCATAGTTTTTTTTCTTTGTAACCTTTGTCAAGAGGTAATCCTAAATATTTGCACGGTAGTTTTCCTATATTAAAGTCAAGAATATCCCTAATTTCCATTTTTATGTTTTGACTTATGTTATATAAAAATATTTCACATTTATCCTTATTTATTTGTTTCTCATATTATTTAGTGAATACATCTAAGATTTATTTAATATGTTTTACTTCTTGTTTTTTTCTTCCCCTACTAGCATTGTATCATCAACAAACTATTTATGGGTAATAGGATCCAATTCGCTTGTTACATAACTCCTTTCAGAAATCCATCATTTCTAGCCTTTTTAAGGGATCTTACCAAGGATTCATCCATGATAATGAAGAGGAAAGGGGAGATTAGGTGCCCTTTTCTCAACCCTCTAGATAATAAAAAATCCTTCAGGTGATCTGTTAACTAAAATTAAAAAACTTTGAGTTAATATGCATTCAAACATAAGATGGATCCATTGCTTTGCGAAGCCAAATGCCTCCATAAACTTACATAAAAAAGCCAATCAAATTTTTTGTATATCTTTTTAATATCAAGTTTGATTAGCATACTAGGCTCTTTCTTCTGTTGGATATAATAGATAGCTTCTTGAGCTATAATTACTTCATCAAAGATGGATATACTGGGTACAAACCCTATTTTCTCATCAAAGATCAATTTCTGGTAAAAATGTATTGACTATTAATTAGAAATATTAAGTACATAGAGGGGGGGGGGGGTGACTGAGTACTAACAAACTTTAAACTCTTTTGCACTAAATTAAACTTTGATCATTTTAACCATTATACAATAGTGATTTTAACCGATAGTGTTCTCAGTATTACCGAAAGGTTTTAACATAAACATAAACTAAATAAAAATAATCACAATAAGATTCACACCCATAACACTTATATTTTGGTTACGCAAAGTTCCTTGGTTAGAGGGAAAAGTTGTGGTGGGGATGACACCCACAACTCTTTACTGCGGATAATTTTTTTTTCCTATTAGGGCTACAATATGTCACATTTTGAGTGAATCACCTGATTAAGAGTGACTGATACATTGTTAAGTATATATACACCCCTATTAAGACTACTCTACTAAGAGATTTAATCCTATCTACATGACATTCACCTTGTTAAAGGATTTACAAAAGTTCATACAGTATAGAACTTCTAAGTACTGTTAGTGACTACCCGATTAAGGGATTTACAATGACTTGTAGAAATTTTAAGGATTCTTTACAAATTAGTAATGACCTATATGTGCTTCCTTCTAAAGCTTTTTAGATCCCTTAAGTTCGTAATCTCTGTTCACTATTTTCCTCTGCTTCTTATTCGCTTCTCTGCTCTATTTCTCTTTGGTTGCTTACTCTAATCCGTTCCTTTATCATTTTTATCTCTAAATCTCCTTCTCTCATCCTTCATTCCCAACCTTTGATCATAGGGTTAACCAAAATCTTAATCTTGATCTTTCCATAAATCATTTTTTTGTTTTACCTCTTGTCGGCTACTTCATGATTTCCCTTAGGACCGATAGTGGTCGGCTTTCGATATTTGACCTCTATATTCTGATAAATCTTCCTTATCTCTGATAGTAATCCTGATACTATTTAACATCAAATACAAAACTTATCATTAACTTATCATCATTCTAATTATTTTCAACAATATTCTTCAATGATGTCCAACAATCTTCCCCTTTGGCATTGATGGCAAAAACTTTGTCAATATTTCATCTGTCCTGTATCTTCTGATAAAATCCTTCTGTCTGCTACTTCCTCTTTCTCACTAATTCTTTTTTCTATTATTTTTTATTTGTTTTTCTATTTTACTACTACTTCCCCTTTTTTGGCACTCAATTCCAAATTTATTTAGGTATATATTTATATTTTATCCATTATGAATTTATACCTATCTCTTGTATTGTGCAAAATTGCATCCCATGCTTCTTGTAGTGCATTTAATCCTATCATGCGTCTATTTAAGTCTGATGCAATGGCCTCAATACTGTCCATGACACTTAACTCTGGGGTTTGTATAATCGTCTTTTCTATTGTAATATTAGCTTGAATAATATCAATATACAACGTGATTATCCTTGTAATTTCAAAATTCTCATGTGTAATCCTACTCGCTCGGCTGTTAATTCTTGCTCCTTTGAAATAATCTTTCTCAGCTTAACTGAATGATCCATGAAGTTCATCACAGGTTGGAGATTGCTGATATGTTGGGCTATGTGTGAATTCCCTTAAGCTTATTATCAATATCACCTATGAACACTACAAAATTACACAATGTTGTGTACATTGATGATGCTTTCTTCAAAATTTCCTTCATTTTTGCAATTGCCTCTAATAGTCTACCTTCAAAAATGTGATCTTTATTAACAATTGTTGTATAATATTATTCTCTAGCTTCTTCGTCACATTACCGGTAAGTCTATCCTCCAAATATTTTCTTGATTGATGGATTTCGTCTATATAGGCTTTCAACTAATAAACTAATGACTCTTCTGTATCCACAATCACATCTGGCATGAGATCTTAAAATAGATCTAATGTCTTTAATAAAATTTTCTTCTTCAGTTTCTTCTTTCTCCCCTTGTCTAAGTTAAATTTCTTGTTCAATACTCATGCATAATCTTCTTTGTCCTTATTCTTCTTTAACTTCCTTGGATCCTATTTGAGTATCTCAAACTTAGGTTCATCATCATCTACATTTTCATCTTCTTCCTCTTTTTCTTCTAATTCTCTTTTTATTTTTCCTTTAGTGTCTTTCTGCTCTTTCTTGTTATCTTTTTCTTTATCATCATCACCTCCGTATTTCTTCTCATCTTTCTTTTGGTCAGTTTTGTCTTTCTTTTCCTCTTTAATATGCTTTTCGCTTGTGTTTGATTTCTTCTCACTAATATCTATTGTATCATGTTTCTTATCAGTGTTAGTGTCCTTCTCGGTATCTGTGTCCTCTCCATATTTATCATTTTGCTTTAATGTATCAAGAGGAGTCTTTATCTGGCTTCTTTTTGTTCTCATATTCGATACTGGAGGTTGTCTCTTTGTAATATTTTTCCTCTTTGGTGTAACCTCAATCTCCTTTTCTGCTTCACCGATAACTATCTTTCTCTTTGAAATGATAAAGCAATAATATCTACTTACTAACTAATTTCAATATGACTTCTACTGCATGTATTCATGCCGATATAATATTCAATAATAACCTTTATGTAAGGGACTAATAGATATAACAATTTCTTTTTGGTCCCTAAGCAAAATTTAATTTCTTAGTTTGATGATGAATTCCCTACGTCGTTCGACATAGGGGCTTCCATTGATGTTGAGTTGGCTTCCTTCTTTATCCATACCTTCTTCATGCCATTCTTCACCTGATCTTGATTCATTGTTGCTTTTGCTTTGTTATCTCCATTTCTTGCTTGCTGGTTATCTCTGGCTTGTGAGTTATTTTTGGCTTGCCAGTACTAGCAGTCTTGTGCTATATGTCCACACTTAACACAAATGTAACATACTATTCCTGTTGATCTCCATGGTCTAGAATTTATTCTTGGATTTATCATTCTATAGTATTCATATTTATGTCCATATTTATTGTATATATAACAATAACCTACAAAGCTTCCTTACAATGATGTGTTATTAGCTCTTAATATGCATTCTTTTCCTTGATGTCCAAGCTTCTTACAACTGTAGCAATATCCATAAAAGTGTGTACCTTTGACTGATTTTCTTCTGCAAACATTGGATGTGTGACCAAACTTTCCATAGTTGTAGCATGTAGGTTTAGTAGGTTTCTTACCATGTGTACTGATAGGCTCTCTTGGTTCTTGTGATTGGCTCTCAGTTATTGATTTTTATGATTCACCTATTTCAAATTTACTGTCACTGATATATCCAGCTTTGTCTCTCATTCTTCTCAGATTTTTCAATTGTTCATCCACCTTTTGCATGCTTAACTCAAACTTAGTGAGTCTTTCATTAACCTCTTTCTCAACTTTCAGATTGTTCTTCAAGTCTTCAACTTCTTTTCTCAGATTTCCATTCTTAGTAAGTATCTCTCTATTTTTGTCACTTGTACTACTCAAAAATTTATTCAATGTGTTCTCATCTTGTAACCTCTATAAAATGGCATCCTTGTCTTTAATGGTTTTCTCAAGATTTTATTTTCTAGATTTAAGTTCTTTTTTGGCATCTTCTGCTATTCTCATCATTTCCAATACTTTGTTCATCCTTATGGCTTGCATTTCAAGTTCCTTTTGGGCTTTAGTTAGGTATTCTTCTAGGACAATGTTTCTTTCCAACAAATGCTCAACTGCTGCATCGACTTCTTCCGTGTGTGTACTATTTTTTGACAACTCTTCAATATTATCCAGGCTTATTTGCAATTTCTCCATCAATTCCTTCCTTTTAGAAAATGAAATTTCAACTTCTTATTTAGGTCTTAAACTTGTTCCAAGGATTCTTCCAGTTGCTTATCTCTCTTATATCTCTCCATTCTCCAAGATTTACTCTTAAGCTGTTAAAATTCTCTCTAGAGAGTTTAGCTTTGATACCAATTGTTAATTGGAAAGATTAGGTATTGAGAGAGGGGGGTGAGTCAGTAATAACAAACTTGAAACTCTTTTGCACTGAATTAAAATTTTATCCTTTTAACCATTATCCGATAGTGATTTTAACTGATAGTGTTCTCAGTATTACCGATAGGTTGTAAAATAAACATAAAATAATTAACAATAATCAAAATTAGATTCACACCCATAACACTTGTATTTTGGTTATGCAGAAACCCTTGGTCAAAGGAAAAAACTATGGTGGGGATGACACCCACAACTCTTTACTACAGACAAATTTTTTTTCCTATTAGGACTACAATATGTCACCTTCTGAGTGGCTCACCCGATTAGGATTGAGTGATACATTGCTAAGTGTATCTACAGTACCATTAAGACTACTTTTCTAAGAGATTTAATCCTATGTATATGAAATTCAACTTGTTAAAGGATTTACAAAAGTTTGTACAATAAAGAACTTATAAGTCTAGTTAGAGACTACTCGATTAAGGGATTTACAATACCTTGTAGAAACTGTTAGGATTTTTTACAAAGTAGTAATGAATTGTATGCAATTCCTTCTAAACATGTTTAGATCCCTTAAGTTCACAATCTCTATTCTTTTTTTTCCTCTACTTCCGTTTCACTTCTTTTCTCCGTTTCTCTTCGATTGCTTACTCTAATATGTTCCTTAATCCTTTTTATCTCTAAATATCCTTCTCCCATCCTTCATTCCTGACCTTTGATCTTAGGGTTAACCAAAATCTCAATCTCGATCTTCCCATAAATCATTTTTTTTGTTTTACCTCTTGTTGGTTGTTTTGTGATTTCCCTTAGGACAGATAGTGGTCAGCTTGTGATAGTTGACCTCTATATTCCTATAACTCTTCCTTATCTCTGATAGTAATCCTAATACTATTTGACATCAATGAAAAAAAATATCATTAACTTATCACCATTTCAATGATTTTCAACGATCTTCTTCAATGATGTCCAACATTGACTCTATTGGCCAAGGTTTTATTTAAAAGTTTGTAAATGATATTGTATAGAGATATAGGTCTATAGTCGTTTAGATTCTTAGATTTCCTCTTTTTAGGGATAAGATTGAGAAATGTATTGATAATATCCTTTAACGTTCTTCCTGACTTCCTAATGATTTCTAGAACCTTTGTTACTTCTTCCCCTAAGAATGACTAGCATTGATGATAGAAGAAATTTGGAAATCCATATTGTCCCGAGGCCTTATCCAGGTGCATTTATTTCAAATTTGTCTCAATTTCACTTTTAGAGAAATTTTCATTCAACATTTGATTTTGTTCCTTTTTTATGATCTTAGGTATGTTTGTTAAGATTTTTTTTAGCATCTAGGTTTGAACCTTCCTAATTATTGTTGAGATTTTTATTCTTGTAATTTTGTTAACATTTCTTCTTATTTTAGTGTTGTAATGGAATAATTTTGTGTTTTTATCACCTTTTTCTATTCATGTTTCCCTAGAATTCTATCTTGATGTGAAGCCAAGGTCTAGTTGTTACCGAGAGTCATCCTGTCATGCCCAAAACTAGGGCAAAACACACACATTTTTTTTTAAATGACATAAAACAACATCAACAATGATGACACAACTAATACATAATGTGTTGCAGAAAGGTAATTGAAAGGTAGAGTTAGTTTTTAAGTTGCAAGTTATATTCATATGTTGAATTAGGGTTACGCCACACATGGACACAAAGTTGAAGCATTACTTGTTACACGGGTTACATGAACTCTTGGGTCATGTTGAAGGAACTATGGTTTTATGTTTAACCACATGTAGTATCGTGATGGTAAAGAATTTTTAAGAACACAGGTTGAATTAGGTTGACCTAGTATTTAATTCTTAACCTTGATTACAACTTAATCCATTTATATCTAGTACCAATTCTCCTTTGACAACCTAATACTCAAAATTTAATCTATTTCTATCAACCTAATCAATGAAGTTTATCCTGCAGTTCCCTTGCGAATGAGGGCTTAAATTATCTAACCAACTACATCCCAATAATAATAACCAACAAGGGTATAAGAAACTAGGTTATATCTTTCATATGTAATTTACTTAACATAGTCGGTATTTTGTCTGCATTGTTAGTACATGAGATAACCATCATAATAATCAAATTATATACGTGAATAAACTTGATAATGTGAGCTAACACGAAATGTTATCTAAACGTCGAGGTGGATAAGTTATACTACCATAACAAGGTGTACTAAAGCCCCCTTACACAATAAATTAATTAACTCAAACACAACAATTCATTAGGCCAAGACCCTATTAGTTAATTTACAAATTCACAACCTAAATGGAAACCTATACTAATTAATGATAATGTTCTATTTAAATAATAAATCCTTGGATGAAGTAGGCTATAATTTTAATGCGTCGATTTAATATTAAATCTGAACATGATAATAAATCTATTACTCTAATAGATTATACACTTCAATTAATTACGTGAATTACTAAAATAGTTATCCTAACTAGACAAATTATACGAGTATAAATCCATTAACGTATTAACCAACTTATACATGTTACATAGAAACTAAAGTTATTAATCTATTAATTACACCGCCCCATTAAATAAAAAGTATAATTATCAAATGAACTTCACAATTTAAAATTAAAACAATAAAGAATTTAATCTATAATTTACTAATTCTAAACAATTATTCTAACTAACCCTTATTCTAAATTCAATTTCAAATAATTTCTCCCTTAAAAGAAAATGCAACTATAGACATTAGTTTCTTAATAGAAAACTAAGTTAATCCCTATAAAATAACTAATTAACAACTAACTAAATATACTAGAATATCACATAAATACTTTAAACATCATAACTTATCCCTACTAATCTAAACCTATTAACTACCAACTAATCATCTACCCTACCCTACCAACTACCTAGCCACCTATCCTATCCTACAAAACTTGTCACATCATCCCTTATCCCCATGTCCCACTTGTCAAGTGAGTGGGGAAGGGAAAGGAAAATTCAAAAAATCCCCTAAAGGTGGCGAAATATTTCATGCAAGGAAAATGCCTTTTGAACAAAAGCATGTGCTGGTTTTTATGAAGAGGTGGGGTCCACTAGTGTTATGGCAACCAAAGGAAGTAAAAACTCACGCATGGGAAGGGGAAGGTTTCTTGTCCTTGGGGAAGGTATTAGTATTAATGCTTTGTGAGCCATACCATACGCATGGAAGAAGGGAAGTGAAGAGGGAGCATGTGGGTGGGACGCATGGGGATGTGAGACAAGTCTAACTTGCTCCCCATCAACCTTTTTAATATATATATTTTTTAAAAAAATAAGACCACTGTCACTATCACTTGCGCCCATTTATGGGAAGAGGAGTTCTTTACAAGCTATATTATGTATTCCATTATTAATTAGATATAGTATTAAACAGTGGGTTATGTTAGGGGATTAGAATGCTAACTCCAGTTAGGAGGAGCATCTTGGGAAGAGAATATTCTCTGTGGTAAAGAGAATTATTTCCCTTCCTATACAAAATTCAGAGAGCATTTTTGCTCTAAGAATCTGGAAACTAACATTTGTATTATTTGGGTTTAGCTTATATTATTTTCTTGGTTTTATTATAGGAGTGGTTAAATTGTATGCATTTGATTTATTTAATTAGTGCAATACACTAAGTGACCTATAATTTGAATAATAATATAAGCTGATATCTATATTAATATACTAACTTATTGAATTTACTATTGTAATCAAGTTGATATTTCCTTTTCAAGAATGGAAGTTTTAAATGAAGATTTTAAGACAAAGTATTGAATTCTATTGAAAATGAATATTGATTTCTAAAGGAAGAATGGAGTGTTCTTAACTTGAAATCTTCCAATCAAATACATTATAAGGTTACAAGATTTATAAATCCACAAGATTACATATGTTATGAAAACTATCACATTGCCTTGCTTCTCAATATTGGATATCATTTCACCATGAGGGGTTATATTCATTATTTTAAAAGATAGAACACCATAGACATGAAACTAAGGATGCTTCATTTACATTATGGTAACTTTCAATTAAAACTACACATCTTCAAGATGAAAGATCTAGATACTTAATGGAAAACATACAATATTCATTCCTTTAATGAAGCTATTAGATATGAACAAGAGCTCTTCACATCTTTCTTGATAAGGATTTCAACATAACATTACAACACTCCACAAGAATGGATCACAATACAAATGAATAACCATGCAACATTAGAGTTTCTCTCACACAACTACACCAAAATAGAGGATTTCTCCCAAGCTTTTTCACAACCTTCTTGACTTCAACCTGCAAATACATGAGGAGAACCATGGGGAGCTCACCTCCCAACCAAGGTCTCAAGGAGACCACCCTCGAGCTTGGATAACCAAGGCTAAACTGGTAACACCACCAAAATTCTCATAATCATCATATAAGCACAAAACAACAATTAAATCCCAACCAAGGTTTCACAAATGAGTTTTCCAAACCCATTGAAGTAGGTTGAAGGTGGGCTTTTCCAAGGAGGAGAATGCCATTGTATTTTCAAATTTCTCAACAAGAGTTTTTCCATGCCTTTCCAAGGCTACATTGACATCCCTTCCATATACACATTTGGTCATTTCCATACCAAAAATATTATTTACAACTTGGCTTCATGGAGCCCATACCCCATGAAATTATCCCTCTTTTCCAAGAGAAGAGACTCTCACTACAATGGAGAGCCCAACTAACCCCTTCACCCAAGGCCACTTATTCCCTTCCCAAAGGGTGAGTAATGCCTTAAACTCTCATGAACAACATTCCCAATCCAAAAGAACAAGAAATGATACAAAATCCAAATGTATTCCCAACCCAACACATAACAACAAAATCTACATACAACAACACTATACAATATTTACATATAAGAACACCATACAAGATTTACATATTCATAAAGCAATAACATACAAATCTAAATTGTAAGAGTATTTCTCCATGGAAAGAATCCCCCAACCTTGGTCCAAGAAAAATGACAAGAATGTGGTTGAGAAGAAACCCTTATCCTTTTCCTTCCCTTCCTCCAACCCTAATTGTCTCTAAAATTAGAGAGTGGGTGAACACCCACTAAGTCTCTCCAAAACCTCTAAAAAGACCCATAGAAGTGTACTCAAGACCTAGAAATTAATGAGACATGGCCTCTAGTCCTTTTGTCTTACCTCTTGTCTCCCCTTTTAATTAAGAGTTTAGTAAGGAGTGTGGGACAAGTTAGATGCATGAGGTCATGTCCATTTTCGCCACTTTTGAAAAGTAGGCATTTTGGAGGTCCATAATGGTGATCTAGGCTTTCCCATAGGTAAAAAATATCCCCCAACCCAAGGTACCCCCTAGGGTTAACTAATTTTGGCCAAAAATACACTCTAGGGTCACTTTTGACCGCTCCAAGGTACCCCTAAAGTTCAAATCCGAGTTCCAACTTGATGTGATCCCTACAAGACATCTATATGCAAGTGGGATTAATATAACATCCTATAAGGTTTAGTGATTCTTTCCCAAGCCCTAATTTGACATGTCACCATCCACATGGACAATACAAGTGTCAAGTGACACCAAGAAAATACACATCACATTCACAATGACATGTCCAGTCTACAACATGAATTTAAACTATTAACACACATTTAGATTACGTTTACAACAAGGATCACATTACAATGAGTTTTTCAACCCCTTATTGGATTAAACCTTGGCTTACTCAATTCACATGTGTTTAGCCCTGATTCTCCAAATAATTTCATGGTTCTCTTTTCTCCGAATAATCAATATGCAAAATTCAATTCTTAAATATACTTTTCATTAAGTAATGCTCAAACATGGTGTTTCCATAATCCTAACATTATGACATATCATTCATGCTATTTCCTAACTTTAAGGCATTATTCATGAAATAATCAAATCTAATCATGATTAAGTCTTTCTCATCAAATCACATATCTAAGCATGTATAACCAAAATCAACAATATGTTTTAGGTTCTAATCTGCATCAAAATATAATTCACGTAATATCATCATCATCATAAATTTTAATCCTTGACTTACAAATAAACATACATAACTAAATCATCAGAACATGAACTCATTAACCCACAAGTCACACTAATCATTCCACATCTTATATAAATCGTGATATAGTTTTATCTAAATTGCATAAACATTAATTTTATCAATTCTAAAAACACCCAAATGGCATAAAATCAAATAACCAATTTCCTCGAGTAATAGTTACAAAAATGTCCTAAAGCTCAGCAATATATTTCACCAACTATCCTTTAACCTTCAAAGAATTTCACCTCTTGACATACTTCCAAATCTCGATTATAGTTTTCCTGAACAACTCATATCAACATGTGTACCCAAATTGAAACATCTCACCATTTATCTAAATCAATCATCATAATGTATAATAGGGTCAACATCGTGAGTATGGAAAGTGTCATAAATTATAAATTATCATCATCCAATATAACCAAATCCCTATCAAAAGGGTAAAAACCTCCTAATTCATCAAAACGTAAAACCTATTACTAGGTCTATCAAAATGGTAATTGGAAAAGCTATGATGGGTTTGGGGTGAGGCCTCACACAACTTGACTCTCCTTCAAGGTCTCTGAATGGACCTTATAGGATATTATCAAAATCTATCTTGAGGAAGTCACTAAGATCTTCACCTCAAGTTCTCTAGACCTGGTTCTCATTGTATAGCTACTATCCCATGCTATAGAATCTATTAGGATAGACTCATTCTCCAAGTTAAACCAACTGATTCAACATGAATAGCTAAACCGAACATATTACACAAATAAAAAATAATAGATTACAAAAGAAGGTGCCAAAATACTCTTTGTATTTCTATCTGAATCTATTACATGTACAATCCTCTAGAATTTCTTAACTATCTAATCTGCTCATTCTATCGAGTACAAACTTCAACTATATAGCTATATCCTTCAAAATATCTCGTGTCCTCCAAAAACTTCAACCAACTTGCATAGAAGGCATGGTCAAGCCATAAATGACTCTCCCATCACTGGAATAGGTGTCCCTATCCATCAAAGATAAAAAAAATATGTTGAGAGCCGTTGCAGTTGACCCAGTTAGTCATAGACATCACATCCCGCATTTCCTGGGCTGTTAACCGACATAACTGAGCAACAGACTGCCATTACTAAGAACCAGTCCTAAGCATTAAAATAACCTTCGCCTTCAACACCCGAGCACCAGTCAACAACCCAAAATCTACAAGCAACCCCAAGCAACATCATCGAGTAACAACCCTGAGCACCAAGTGTAACCTAAGAGACATTACTGAGCGACACTCCCGAGCATTCTGCACAACATACCTGAGCAACCTAGTGTAACCCGAGCGAGATTCCCGAGTAGAATTCTCAAGAAACAAAGTTTCCCAAGCACCAGTATAACTTAGTGTCATTTTCCCATTTTGGTTGCTAGAGCCTTGTGGGATTTCCAGAGGTTTACAAGCTACCTCAACACACACTTTAAACTAGAAAACAACTACTAAGAAACTATGGTTTTTGTTCACCGATTGACCTCAGTCATTTCAAGAATGGTGGAACAAAACACCTTACAAACCGAAAATGCTTCCTAACCTATAAATGTTTCTAAGATTAGGTGCTCCTGTGCCATATCTCCAATAATTTTATTTTATTTTTCTATATATCTTCATATTTGTGTAATAATTATTTTTCTTTTAACTCTCTTGATCCATTCCATTATCCAAGACCTCCTCATTTTAGGCAACTAGATCTTTCTCTAGCCTCTGTTTTATTTGAAAAATATTACCAAAATGATCTTTATTCCATTGTAGCAATATTATTTTTACTGCTTTCAATTTAACCATGAAACAGTGAGCCTTGGAGCCTGTAACCTCTTCTTGTTTCACCATTATTCAATTGTTTGAATTAAATTTTTATCTCTTAACCACATTTTTTTAAACTTGAAAGGGCATCTACTTGGTTTCATTTCTTCACTTATAGATAGTTGAACATGAAGTGATCTAATACTGAGTTGGGTAGTATTGTTGCATTGAGCTTGTAATTAAAATCCTTCAAAATTCCCTTGAAGAAGAATCTATCAATCTTCTCAGCATTGTGGTTGAAACCTAAACATCTATTGTTCCAAGTATATTCACCACTATTTGATTGAATTTCCATTAATTCATTCTTGTTCACATGGCTTATGAATTCTATTATGGTTTGAGATTCTTTTGAGATACCTCCCCTTTTTCTCTTTGTTATTCATGATAGCATTAAAATCTCCTCCAATGATAAAATTTTTCCCAGGATTGTCTACCATCAAATACTCAACTTAATTCCATATTATCCTCTTGTCTTGGATCAATATGGGTCCATATATGTTTGTTAAACAAAAACATAGATTGCTTCTTATGCTTCTAATGCTACTTATGCTTCTAATGCTACTACAGATTCAATTTGTTTAGTACTAATTTTTTAATATAATACTGCTCGAGGGTCCCAAATAATAACAAGTTCCTCAGAAGCACCTTCAACTGGTACTCCATCCAATCTCCATAATCCTATTTTTTTCTTAAACACTTCCATTTCTTCACTATCCAATTTAGTTTCTTGAAGCATCATTCTTTCAATATTTAAAAAAAAATGTGCAACATTTGATAATTCATTGCTTTTTAGGGGTATTCATGCCCCTAACATTCCATGTTAGAAACTTCATGGCACCTCGGGAAGGACCTTCCCCTTCCCATATTTAGGAAGTTTAATTATTTTTGTTTGGTCAAGATCAGACTTAACCATCTCCCTTAATTCATTGAGTGAATTTTTAAACTATTTTCCTGACAACCTTTGCACAATCAGGGGAGGATCTACCCACACTTGTTAGGGATAGACCCAAAATTTCTTTCTCCCCTTCTTCATCCCTTATTTCATTCTCCTCTAACCCAAAGTTCTCTTCTCCCACTTCCAAATCCATAGTGTCTTTTAGCTTCTTAACCAAAATTTTTCCCCTTGATCGATTCCTTATTATCCTCCTCAAAATGATCCAGGCTTAGTAAGTTGTTTATGGCTTCAATGTCCATATATTCCTTCTCTCGATACCTATTATCTATAACCTCATTTTCACCCTAACACAAGATCTTGATCTATTTTCATTACACTTGTAGAATTTTCCTTTGGTAGCTTGTGATTCCTCTTCCTCCTTCCCTAATCCATTTTCTATTTCTTCCAATTCTTCAGGGATTTCTCCTTCTTCGAGTGAGTCCAATTGTCTCTTGATAACTTTATTTAGTACTTTAGCTTCCCCTATAAGATTATGAATGGATTCCTTGTATTATTTAATGTTGATATCCTTATTCTACTTTGTTGGAATTTGATCATTGGGTTGTAACACTTCTTCCTCATCCCTTACTGGTTCCAGATCACTTCAGTGGGAAAACCAAATTCTGGAGGAATATTTAGACCCTTAGGGTTGTAATTTTTTCATGCTATTGCCTCTAAATTATCCCTAGTCCTCTTTTTCTTGAGTTTGGAGGGAACCATCTCTTTACTACTCTTCTCTGTCCTCAGGACTTCCTTATGGAAATCTATATTGATATTGTTTTTTTTTGTATATTGTGAGTCATTTTACTCACCTCTAATCTTACTAATAGAGCTAGTTATATCATTTCCTACTCTTAGATGTAGATTCTCAATTTCATCATTTGAGGCATTAGATCTTTTAACAATTGATTCATTTTGTCTATTTTTACTAATGATATCTTATTCATCTAATTCACCCTGATAAAATGAAGGTATAATGTACCATATTACCCTATTGGTGACTATTTCTAATGGTTCTAGGGTTTTAATTTTAGGATCCATGTTGAGAAATTCTTTAACCTGTTTAGAGATGTCATCACTCAAAATCCCCTATCAGTCTAAGAAGGTACTCCAGTTCAACCCAATGCCATCTATTTTAGCAGACAGATGATATTCAATTAGAATCCAACCTAAGTTTACCCATTTAGGAAGAACATCTAGTTTGTAGCTATAAGGATAAAGATGTGTGGACCATTTGATAAACCGAAAGCAATGTCCTTTAAAAAATCTAATGTAGTCATACAAAATTTCATTCCTAACTTCTTTATTTTTGCATATAATGAACAGAAAATTATTGCCCAGGGGAGAGACACTTACCTAATTGGGGAAATTTTTGTCGCACAATCCTTCATGTCTGTGAGGGATAGATTTTTTCTACCCCAGAATGCTAGGATGCCTAGATCTTTATATTTGTCCTTAACAGTCTGAATGAAATTTGTATCCATTTTGAATGGTTTATTTGTCCCATTCCTCAGAATGTGGTCACTTCTAAGGTTTTCCAAGAGTTCCTCGGGGTTAGAATATTTTATTTTCCCTAGTGGGATGGTGTTAGCTCCAGTAGCTAGGTTTTTATCTATCTTCTTATGGGAGTTGTCTGCTTGTTTATGTGAAAGAACCCTACTGCCTTTACCATCCCCTAAAGAAGAAACAACATTCAATTGAGTGAGTACTTGGTATTTTTATTGTGCCTTGATGTGATGCATAGCCCTTCTTGAGTGGACAATTTTCCAACCATCTTCATCTCCAAGATCAAAGGCCTTGAATTTGTGCAAAAATCCATTTTCTTTTTCCCTAATGTCATTCTATTCAACCCCTGAAAAAATAGAGGAGGGTTTGAGGAACTTCAATTTTTATTTGGGTGAGAACTACCAATCATGGCAGAAGATTTACCCTAGATTTGCACAAATTAATCCCTCAAACCTCATTGAGGGTAGTCTTGTGTTTTCATGTTCACCGTCTGCATTTTTCGCTTGCATTCGCATTAGATGAAAATAATATGAATGTGAAAAAATAATTTCTCTAAATGCAAAATGCTATTTCTAGGAAGAGTAATTTGAATTTTTATAGATACTTGTAATTTTTTATGTGCTTCATACTTTTCAATTTTATCCTTTTTCTTTTATATTATCTTTTTGATGTCCTTATGGGCCAAGAACTCGAATTGATTCTTGGTCTTTTGTAATTTTCTATTTGTAAATTAATCTCTTATATTGTGAGATGTTACTACATTGTCTCATTTAATTACTTCTCAAATTTGTTATCTATAGCCTCACTAATGGTATCTTTAGCATTTTAACTAATCTTGAGAAGACATAAATCCCATAAATGATGAATAGAGCATACATCTAAACTAGAATTTCATATTATTTATTTTTACTTAATATGTATGAGATACAATCCGACCTTATATCATTAGCTTTTGTTCTACAAGTGTGGTCATTATCTATAAACCACAAGAGCCCTATCTCCTATTTTCATTGAGATCTAGAAACAAAATTGGGCATATACAATAAGACTACTCTACTACATATTATACATCAGCTTCTAGACATATTTTTTTAAATCCCATTTTCCTTGCCTATACTACCGAGGGTGTATTTAACAACCCTCACCTGTAAAATCAACTAATATCTAATTTTAGGCCTATAGATAAATGCTTAGATTGTGGTTAGGATATTACCAATTACAAACATATGCCTTATGCATACCTAACTACTACTCTATATGTTTCTATACACATAAATAACCATAATCCTTTTTTGCTTGCATTTTTCTTTCACTTTTCATCATTCAGACTCCTATCCACAAAATAGTATTCCCCACGAGTGGGTAGATGGGTCCCAAGGATTCAAATTTCCTTCTTCCATAGTGACTCTACAATGAACTCCCTTCTACTTTATTTTTTCTTTGCTTGGTCTGCCCATTTTCTTTTCATCTTTATGCTCCTTCATTGTTTGTTCTGATTATGAAGAGGAATCTTTTTTTGATTTAGCAGACAAAGGCTCATATCCTTCCTCAATTAGATAATCCTACCACCACTTGTCACCTCTAGCTATTTTTTCCCTAACCATTTATTCAATAAGTCAATATTTCTTACAATTATTATTTTCCTTTCTTCAAATATTTTTTTATTCTTAATAGTTAAAATCAGTTTCTTCACCACCTCTTCCTTTGACTTGCAAAAATCCCTTGGGCCCATGGAGTAGAAATAGTCTTCAAGGTAGGGCACCATGATCCCTTCATACACATTGTGCACTACTATATTCAACTCTCTGAGAAGTTCTTTTACGAAGATACCCCTACATAGTTGTATTGCTTCAAATTTAGTAATTCCCATTACCACCAGGATGAAGATGAATAATACCATAATATCAGTCTTCACCCTAAACCTTTCTTCCATATTTAAGCCCTCTTCTCCTAGGATAATTTTTATTGCTCGTAGGGCTAAATCATCTATCCCATTCACAATTCTACCCCACCTCTCATTAGTTATCATTCCCAAAAAATCCATTTGTCGCTTGACATTCGTAGAGTTAAGTCTAATACCAAACTCCATGACTACAATCAACGACCCTTGCTCTATTCTTACCATAGTTCTAGACTACTCGTTGTTGCTAATTTTAACTTGTGCGAACCTTTATGTTATTTATCTAGGGTATTCAATCTCTTCATTTTCTTATCTAGCCACATGTGTGAGAAGACATGTTTCATTATGGTAGGAGTTGTAGTTTGGGGCTTATTCCTAAATAATTAATTCTTAATCTTGAACCTTGTGATCTCAATAATGCATAGTCAGCTTAAACTAGATCCAACACAACCCCCTATTTTATGGTCGTTCTTCTGACCCTGCTGCCACTTTGACCTATATCCCTCTTCTACAAGTCTTTGTAGTTACATATTATTAATCTCCCACCCTATGAAATGATTATCTATTTCAAATACTTTTCTAGTACAATATTTTGGGGCTAAACATCTTTAACACCACCTTACTTTCCTACTAATGTTAAGTTGATACGAAAATTTGAAGTTAATTAATTGTGTAATATAATGTACTATATTAATTATAAAATATTTTACATATATATGTATACATATACATACACACACACACATATATATATGTATGTATATATATGTATATGTATATGTATATCTATATGTATGTATTAATGTATGCATGTATGTATATGTATGCATATATGTGTGTGTGTGTATCTATAAATCTATATGTTAAATTTGATAAACTTGTTACCTTGGTTGTATTAACTATCTCTACTCTTGATTATTTAAGAAACTTATTTAGCTACTTTGCTAAATGAATCTTTAACCAGGTTTACTTATCTGATGCATCTCACTCTTTGATATATTAATTAACCAATACTTACTATATGTTCCTCCTCCACTCCTTTATTTTCCAATCTATCTACTTCAATGTTCTCTTCTCGATATATATGATTGATGGTATGTTTTTTTTACAGTATTTTAGAAACTGTAATAATCTTTCCAAAAGAGCCTTCAACTTCCAGTTAGGTGTCGATCCCTTCCTGGTTGCATTTACCACTATTGTCAAATCTCCTTCAATCTCTAATTTTTCAATCTTTAAATCTTTGTATTACACAAGTCCTTTTATAAAAGCACTTTTATTTGTTCTATTGTTCGATTCTATGCCAATTGGATTTGGTAATATAGCTATCTTTAATCCATCCTAGTTGTGGATGCTAGAACCTATACCTATTTTTTTTTATACTGCCTCTTAAAGCTTCATCAAAGTTGACCATATACCAACCATGTTCAGGTGGAGACCATTTAGTTCATCTTTAAGCCTTAGGTGGAGACCATTTAGTTAATCTAGAACATACGAAGAGATCTTTAAGCCTGTCCATCTAGTTCTATTATTTTCATCCCAACATGAGAGTGTTGTGTTTCTTTGTTGGTGGGAGATTTTTTTTTTTAATGAATTCAACTACAGTTTCCTCTATATTATTAATAAGATTCTCCCATCCCATATTTCTACATTGAAAAATTATTCTATTGCATTCTTTTCATACCTCCCAGATTATTATTGATGGTGTTGTAATCCAAAGATTCTCATATAAAATATTCTTCTGAATTGTGGGCCGACTTTGAAATAGGCCTAACAAGTCATTATGGAGTGTTGTTTTCTATCCCAATTTATTGATTAACCAGTTCCAATATGTATTGGTATACATATAGTTTACCAAAATGTGGTCTATTGTTTCTTTTGTTTGTTCATATAGCAGGCATCTAGAAAGCCCTTGAAATCCCAATTTAGTCAACCATTCAACTATTAGTATCCTATTTTGGAGTGTCTCTCATTAAACATACCTGCCCTTGGTAGGCAATTTTTATTCCAACATAAACCTAATGGAATTTTTGTTTTAGGATTGTGTTGTTTCTTGATCAGATAATTATATTCATCCTTCACATTGTATTCCCATGATTTTTCTTCTGCCCATACTAGCCTATTATTGCCTCTCCTGAATGTTAATTTCCTATTCTCTAATAGGTTTTTAATCAAATCTATGTCTCTTCTTGGTAGATTTAAGTTGTCCATAGACTTTCATTTCCATCCTAGTACAATATCGTCATTAGGGAATTCTACATAGTCTTTATTTTTTTCCCCACTGATTTTCCATTAGTTCTTTTTCCATATGGTTGTTTAAAAGTTTATCTATGGTTTTGTGCCCACCCCAAGAGTAAATCCAAAAGAGCCATTTATCTCTAAAGGCTACATCCCAGGTCATTCTTTCCAATACAATATCTCTACATTTCATCATAAAGTTCCACACTCTTGAGCCCTTTAGAGGTGTCATAATCCTAAAAATACTAATCAGATCTTCCCTATTTAGATATTTATGATTGAAGATCTTTACTCATCTCAATGACGATGATTTATACATTTTCCTTATTAATTTTTCCCCAAGGACCTTGTTTTGTTCTTTTAGACATTTTGCTCCTATGTCCCCCATAGTGGCTATTATGTATATTTTATCCCATGTTATCATATAATTTTTATTTTTATTTTTTATCTCTTTCAAGAAAAAGGATCTTAGCTTTTGATCTATCTTATCATTCATCCCAGGGGGATGAGAAATACATGACATTTGGTAAATAGGTATTGTTGAAAGAACAATTTTAACATTGTTGCTCATCCCGCCATTGATAACCATTTACCTTTTCATGACTCCACCTTTTTGTCTAGCATAGACAATATATGGTCCCATAAATTATTTGATATAATTCCTTTATCTAAGGGGATCTTTAGGTATTTACAAGGAAGTTATCCTTTTCTAAAGTTCAGTGTATTACATATAGCTACTTCTATTCTAGGATCTAAATTAAAGAATATTTTTTGGGGCTTACCAATTGTCCTGAGGCTCTTGGATACCAATTTAGTATGTTTTTAAATTATCTTCCTTCCTCTTTCTCTCCTTCCCCAAAAAACATTTTATCATCAATGAATTGCTGATGTGTAATGGGCACTAATTCATTGGTTACTTTTATCCCCTTAATTTGTTCCCTTTCCTACACTCTAGTAATAGATATTAGTAGTGCTTCTTCCATTGTAATGAATAGAAATAGTGAAAATGGATCACCTTACCTCAATCCTCTTGATATAATTAAACAACCTCTAGGTGATCCATTTAAAAAAACCAAAACTCATGGTTTATAAATACATTCATAAATGAGATTGATCCATTGTTTTGAGAAGCCAAAGGCTTCTAAACATTTAGAAAGGAATCACCATTCCACTTTATTGTAGAATTTTTTAATGTCCATTTTTATCAGCGTGCTTGGATTTTGATTTTGTTGAATAGTGTGGATTACTTCCTGTGCTATATTACTCCATCAAAGATGGATCCACCAGGAAAAAATACCATTTGTTCATCAACAATTATATCTGGGAGGATTTTATCAATCCTGTTGGCTAGAGATTTTTCTAGTATTTTGTATATGGTGTTACATAATGATATTGGCCTGAAGTCATCCGACTGTTTACATTTATCTTTTTTGGGAATTAAGGTGATAAATATATTATTGATTTATTTTAGGATTCTTCCTGATTTCCTAATATTCTCTAATGCTTCTACTATCTAATCCCCCAAGAAATGCCAACACTTTTGAAAGAAGCATGATGGAAATCTATCCAGGCCTAGGGATTTATCATGATGTAACTGATTTACCACTTTCTCTATTTCTTATTTTGTGAACTTCTCTTTGAGAATCTTATTGTGTTCTTATGAAATGATCTTGGGTATGTTTAGTAAAATTTTATTTTGGGCTTCTAAGTCTGACCCCCCCCAATTATTCAAAATTTTATAGTAATAAATCACTGCCTTTTCAACTATGTATGAAGGATCCTCAAAAATTTCACCATATGTTTTTTTAAACTGAAATTATTATGTTATTATTCATTCTTTTTTTAGTGTTAATGTGGAATAATTTTGTGTTTTTATCACCTGCCTCTAGCCAAGTTTCTCTATATTTTTGTCTCTAGAAAATTTCTTCTTTGGCTAATATATCTTCATGTACGCCTCTCTCTTCGATTCCCACAAATTTCCAAAGGTGAGGGTTAGTAGCAAGGGTTTCACAAATGAATGCAAATCAAGTATATAATTACTACTAAATGAATAACAGAAACATGAGTAATAAAATGTACAAGAAAGAGAAAGGAAGACAAATAAATGCGAATCCCACGATACTTGAAGCTTCTATTGTTTCTCTTTACTCCTTTCAAAATGTTGTTCTTGATGCTCAGTATTGGCGGAGCAGCGTCTATGACTTGAGAAGCTTCGAGAATTTGATAATTGAAATGTGTGTGTGTGGTCGCAAGATGGCTTGAATGCTAGAACCAAACTGACGAAGTAATGGCGCACGAGAGCTTGAAATCCTGGACCCTTCAAATGGTTGTGAAGGGTTTATTATATAGGATTTGGTGATGATATGAACAGTTGAGATCAATCCTAGAGATGGGGAGATAAACGGTTGAGATCAGAAGGAACAGGAGAGGTCCTCAGTAAACTCCACCTCTTTATTTGGTAAAGAGGAGATAGAGTTTGGTTAACTGAAGAGCTAATTATGAGTTGCCTTTTTGAACTGAAGAGGTGGGTGAAGTTACCCAT
>MU226400.1:12974888-13011572 GCA_018584345.1 Thuja plicata | reverse complement strand
TTCCTATTACTCTAGTTGCTTAAGCTTCACTTAGGTGCATTATTAATTAATTCTTAATTAATAATGTGCAACCTAGCTTTTACCTTTTAGGGTTTCGTTCACCTTTTTAAGGTTGAACTTTGTAATTTTCGTTAAGGAATTCAGATTATTTTTTCCCTCTCACTTTTTGAGCAACTTTTGAGTTCTGCTTTTTCCTCCTTCTGCTTCTCTCTTGTAACAGGTTTTTTTTGCATGCAGCTGGATCCTGGAGTTGAATCTAATATTTCATCAGTTTCTACAGTGACATCAATGCTTGATTATGAATAAACCAGTTGCTTGATTAACTTTAGAGTACAAATGTTTAACCCAGCTCCACCATCAACAAGGACCCTACAGACAATGCTTTTGTGGATTTGGACAAGTAAGTGTAGAGGATCATTATGTAGGGGTTTATGTGGTGGTACATCACGGTATGTGAATGTGGCATGTTTGTTAGCCGCTATATGGTTGACCATTTTTTGGAAGCTTTCTGGTGTTATGTCCCTTGGGACAGTTGCATTTTGAAGTGCTTGGTCAAGTGCCAGTTTATGCTGCAAAGATATGCGCAAGAGGTCAAACATGGAGATCTGGGTAGGTGTGCGCTTTAGTTGGTCCACTATGCTTATTTTTCGATTTGAGTTTTCTATGGGATTGGCTGATGTAGTAGTTGAGGATGGTACTCCTTGCAAGATGACTCTAGCATGACGCATAGTTATAGCACAATTATTACCTTCGTCCCTGATAGTGATTGTGGCCACATGGTTATTGGAAGGATTTAGGCAATTTATGACATTATCACTATTGGTGTATGTATAGTTAACTTTATTGGTTTGTCCACTAGACCCGGAGGCTTTTCCCTTGTTGTGATCATGGAAGGTATCATTGAAAATGGTGTGATTAGTTGTGCCTTTAGTTTGAGTATTCGTCACATCAATGATCCCTGTGTCAATCAGATCTTGAATAGCATGCTTCAATCAGTAGCAGTTGGCTATTTTGTGCCCCTTGACCTGATGAAACTCACAGAAGTCTTTGTCATTATACCACCTTGGTTTTTTTTCATCCTGTTCAAAGTCCCTAATTTCTGGAAGAGTGATAGTGTTTGATTGTATCAACTTGCGTAAAGTTGATTCTATCGGCTCTCCTAATGGTGTGAAATCTTGTTGTTGGAACTGAAACCGTGGTTTGCATTGATTCTGTTGTTGACTGTTTAACACAGCGGCTACTTGTATAGGGCGAGATTGGTTTTGAGTGTATGCCTATTGAGTGGGTCTTGTGGGGTTTTGGTTTTCCACCAGTGTGCCTTGCAGTGACACCTTGGGTTATGCGTAGTTGACTGTCTTTACATCAATGACACCATCGCTAGTGACATTTTTGGTTTTGTTCCACCACTTAGCTTTTTCCATTGCATTTTTATTTGTGTTCATTTGTGTGGGATCTGCAAGGATTCTTTGTTTGACCAAGTTCTTCTCACAATGAACTCCTCTTTCGATGAGTTGTGTGAAGTTTAGAGATAACTGTAACTCTGTTGTGAATGACATGTCTGGGATTAGATTGTCAACAAACATGACTATTAAGTCTTGTTCGGGCACATCATATGTTATATAGTTTTCCATGTTCCTCCATCTCTGTAGGAATTTCACAAAAGACTCTCCATCTTTCTGTTTAATGTCACAAAGGTCCTTGATGCTGACCTTGCACTCGATGTTATGATGGAAGTGAGCTATGAAATTTTCAGCCAATTCTCCCCAAGACTGAATGCCATGAGTAGATGTGAGAACCATTCCATTGCTGGTCCAGTTAAACTTTGTGGGAATAGTCGCATTATATATGTCTCATCATGAGAGACTTCGACGCAACTAGCAAAGAACTCTCAGATATGCTCAATAGGGTTGGTACTGCCCCTGTATTTGTCAAATTTTGGCACTGAGAAGTGGTTTGGGAATGGATACATTTGAAGAGAATGGTCAAAGGGGTATGGGTATAAATCCTCTACGGTATAGGATTTAGTTTGCCCCTGATTTTTCATATCCATCATTTGGGTTTGAAGGGTTTGTATTTGTTGCATTAGCATGTCTATTTGATATTGAGGCTGGTGCATGTGGACATTCCTTTGTGCCGTGGTGGGTATGAGGCTGCGCCTCTATGTCCCTTGAGTGGGAACATAGGATTTCATCCTAGGGACTTGATATTGATTCCCCACCGAGTGATTTGTAACTGGAGGGACATGGGTAGTCCATGGTGGGTTATGATGTGTTTTCTATTGTGACTGAAACTAGGGTTGATAATGCTGGGGTAGGTATTGCTGCTGATGAGGTTGGGTTTGAAACTGGTGTTGTTGTTGCTGAGATTAGATATGAGGCAACTGAAGCTGGGGTTGCTGTTGCAGAGGTTGGATTTTAGGCAACTGAAGCTAGGGTTTCTATTGCAGAGGTTGGAACTGAGGCAACTGAAGCTGGGGTTGCTGTTACAGAGGTTGGAATTGAGGCAATTGAAGCTGGGGTTGCTGTTGCAGAGGTTGGATGGGTGTAAGAATGGGCAAAGATGTATCTTTGGGTAGGCCTTGACTATAAATAGGTCCTGCAGAGATGGATCCTTGTAGGCATGATGTCTTGATCCCAAGACTAGTGTGAATGGATTGCAGCAGCAACATAGTTTCAGAATAGTTTGTGTTTGGTGGGATGGAAGGCATAGCATGAGAGCTTGATTGTGCTAGCCATGAGACCAAGGGTGGAGGCATACTAGTGACCATGGGTGCACTTAGTTGCGAGCCTATCGTGCCTTGAGTAGATGATGTACTGGCTTGGGTCAGGTCATTGGTTTGATTGGATATAGTCTATGTCGATGTGGGTAAAGCCAATGGTGGAAAGATCTATGACACAACAGGTAGTATCTGGGGAGTGTGAGTAGTGTTTTGACCTGTGAGAGGGTTTTTGGGCCATATAGTTGATACAATAAATTCAACGGGAAGTTTGAATCCCTTATTTATTAGCATGGCCAAGTAACATTCAGGGTTCCTCTCTACAACAGCATCAACTACTTTGGTGGAGTAGGCATCTTGTTCCACATCTTCAAGTTCTTCTTCAGTGATATCTTGGAAAAAAGCTGCCCCACGGGGCTATTCAATGAATAGAGAAAAACTGGTGTTCATAAAGGGATCTTTCTCTTGCTCTGTTTCCCAAGTAGGGAAACGGTTGATATATGACTCATCAGGTTGAGCTCTAGCCTTAGACCTTGTGTAAGTTCCTCCATGAGGTGTTTGAGACATAGTGCGGTCCAAGTTTTGTAACTAAAACAAGTGATATAAAGAAAACAAAGAAGAGGATTCTTTCTAAGAAAAGTCTGAGTTATGTTTTCGACAAGGGTAATTCTAAGGACAGATTTTGATATAACTTGATCTCAAAGTGGTGAGGATAAAAGATAAGATTTTCTAACCTTTGTCTTGGACAAAGTCAATTTGATAAAGATGATGATGTTTGATATGATGAGATCAAGATATTTTGAGTATGATATTTTGAACTAACAATGTTTTTGACAATAATCGTGCTTTAAAGAGAAAGGGTAATATTTAATGTTTAGAGATTCACACAATGTTCTTCACATTTTCCTGGGATAGACACAAGTTTTGGACACCAAATGAAGAATTCTTTCAAGGTTTTAGGTCAGAACAAGAATCTGGTCAAATGTGGTCCAATTTCACCAATTGCAATAAAATAACTGGTTGACTGTGGTAGTTTATCACACAAGGCTTCTGATTTGCAAGATAGTTGACATTAACAACCCTATACTTTAACACGTTTGACTCATTTTGATAGTTTGGATGTTTTGTTTTGCATTTTCAATAACTGATCAAAGGAACAAGCACAATAGACACTGTGTTTTGAAGAATGAAGACTGAAACTGTGTATGTTTCTACAACTTTTTCAAGTTGCAAGGTTATCACAAGGTCTCAACAATGAGTAGTCAGATTAATCTAGGTCAATGGATTTAGAATACAATGTTATAGGCTCAATGCTTGAATGTCTGTCAGCTCACACAACAATTGTCACGCTACTAGGACATGAAGGTCCACGACGTAGGTGCCCATGTTTTTTCCGTTTCCAAGTATTATTGCCATGGAGTGAAGATCTCTTTCACTACACAAATACCGTGGGACACATATGTTGGGAATCTTGGGGGGAAATTCTGCAACCCCTTGCACTATAATAGGGTATTTGTTCAGAGGTAAAATGGGTTGGCCTCTATTTAACAAGGTTTTAGTAAGGGTCCGTGGTGTCTCTCCAATCAGTTTGTACATGCGTGACTCACTTAAGAGCCTAATTGATCACATTGGCTCCTTAGGGATATTCACCCGATCCATACTATCATCAACACACCTCACCCGAGCTTGGCTAGATAAGCCAAAACTTTGGTTCACACCTTGTTTATATACCGATCAGAAGGATTACCGGTTTAAGGTCATTCTCTAAGGAAGAAGTGCATTCCCCAGACACGCCTTTCTAAAAAAATTATAAAGGTTTGTAATCTAACAGTTTGTGCAAGTGCACCCAAAACTCAAGACACAAGGTAAATTGATTAAGCTCCAAATTTTGAAATGTGAACTAAGCTACACCACCATACAAGCACAAATGTTCAATTTTAAGCCCAAAAATAGGTGTTGATTGCTTGTCCAATTTTAATGCACCAAATTGAGATATTCTTTACCTTTGTTCAGTTTTAATCCCCACGTCAATTTTAAGCCCAAATCCAAAATATGAGGTGTGATATGTTTTGCAAGCACTGTTCTTTTTAAACCCAAATCGACTAATGAATTCCTTTTAGTTTTGTGTTGTTTAAACATGTTAGTATCAAAAGGGATTATTTGCAAAATAAGGCTATAAGTAACTTTGAAATGATGAATAATGCTTACCAAACTTACCCTTCTTTGTCCTTGGTGACTTGGACCCAATCCTGCACAGAAACCAAAAATAATGTCAATTTAGAAACAGATGAGCAGAAATTTTGGATCTGATGTTCACAATATTTCCTGTGATTGCAGAAATGTTCTTACAACTGCGGTAATGTTTTTTCAATTGCGATAAATAACTGGGAAGTATGGCAAAATGCTGTCGATTGCGGTAAATAACTGGCAGCTACAGCAAAATGTTGTCGATTGCGGCACGGATCAGACAAATGCGGCAAACTTATTACAATTGTGGCATGGATCAGGCAATTGAAAAAAAATACCAGAAGACAAAAGATAAGAAATGGATAGAATAACTACAAAAGCCTTCAATCAATTGTGGTATTAAACCAGTCGATTGCAGCACAGTATGGACGATTGTGGTAAAATACTAGCAATTGCGAAATAATACAAATGTCAAAGAAAAGTGTGATTTTTAAATTTATGACTGTATGGTCGTGGTTGATCAATCTGTTTCTTCGTCTGCAAGAGATATTTGGGTTGTTTGTTCACATCGGGTTCACCAAAATGTATGCCTCTCTCTTCAATTCCCACAGCTTTCCAAAGGTGAGGGTTAGTAGCAAGGGTTTCACAAATGAATGCAAATCAAGTATATAATGACTACTAAATGAATAACAGAAACATGAGCAAAAAAATGTACAAGCAAGAGAAAGAAAGACAAATAAATGCAAACCCCACGATACTTGAAGCTTCTATTGTTTCTCTCTACTCCTTCCGAAATGCTATTCTTGATGCTCAGTATTGGCGAGGCAACATCTATGAATTGAGAAGCTTCGAGAATTTGATAATTGAAATGTGTGTGTGGTCGCAAGATGGCTTGAATGCTAGAACCAAACTGACGGAGTAATGGCGCATGAGAGCTTGAAATCCTGGACCCTTCAAATGGTTGTGAAGGGTTTATTATATAGGATTTGGTGATGATATGAACGGTTGAGATCAATCCCAGAGATGGGGAGATGAACGGTTGAGATCAGAAGGAACAGGAGACGTCCTCAGTAAACTCCACCTCTTTATTTGGTAAAGAGGAGATAGAGTTTGGTTAACTGAAGAGCTAATTATGAGTTTCCTTTTTGAATTGAAGAGGTGGGTGAAGTTACCCATGTGGACTTGAGAGATAGGTGGAGTAACCCATGTGATGTAATTGGAGTTATCTCTTTGAAGATAAATGAATATTTAATTCATTTATTTAATAATTATTTTCAACATGTGAGATAATTGAATTCTTTTTGATTAAGAATTGCTTTATTTGATGAAATTAAATTAATTAAATTGAAAGAATTTAATTAGTAAGTTTAAATATTTGAATTTAAACTATAGGAAATTGAGTTTAATTAATTAATTTAATGATGATTAATCAATTAAAGCTAATTAATTAAATAAAATTAATTATTTAATTAATTTTGGAAATTTGATTGAATGATTTGGGGAATGAATTTAGAAGAAAATAGATGATTAATTAATGATTAAAAAACCATTAATTAATAGATGAAAATTAGTGTTTTTAATGTAAAGTCCCAAGCCTGTCCATTTTAGGGTGTCTACACTTCATACCTATTTAAGAGCTCTTTTTATTTCAAATAGTTTTCTTGATTGATGCATCCATAGTCAGAGTTTCCCCAATGAAGATGGTCTAACCATGCATCAAGAGTCAACACAACAAAAACAACCAACATTAGAGCATTAAGAATTAAAAAATGAAAACAACATGCCTCGTAGGCCTTCTTATCATCCATAATCAAACATTTACATCATACATACCCAACAACAAGCCAAATTACATTCCTAGCATACATGCCTACTTAAAATTAGAAATCTATATCCATGTTGGATGCTAAGCTCTCTGAAGATAACTACCTAGAGGCTACCTACTAAGGAACCAAAACTAAAAATATATACAAGATCATAAGCCACAAGTAGGCCATAAAAGATCACATTATCCAAGAAGAAGTAAACATATTACAACACATAGGTCAAGACCTAAATCCATAAGAACACCTCCAAATATATATGGAATGAAGTGTGAACACACAAGGAGGTCGACCACAAACATAAGATCATTGAATGATGCACAAATTAGCATCCTCAACCATGAAACACCATACCAAGACAAATCATGCCAACCTGGCTATTATAACCAAAAGAACAATATAGGACCAGACCAATCTTAGGATATCTTCTCCGTGAAATAATGAAACTGGACCGATCGCTACCTAAAACACATAAAATTCCCAATTGGAACAGAACAAAAAGAAACAAAAGGGAAATATTTTTGGGTAATGCAAGATTTCCAAAAACACAAGGATGCTCCTGCATCAGAAACCCTAAGTGAAAATAAAATGTTATGTAAGAGACACTTCTGAAAATTTGACAAGATGTGGAACATAAATCCCATTCTTTTTTTTAATCCAAACATCTTCCTCATCAACAAATCTCTGTCTTTGTATCTCTGCACTCTCTTCTATCAAATCCATCAACTCACTCTTCTTTTTGTTCTCTTTGTCATATCTTCTATCAACACCATAACTCAAATCACTACCTTCTTTCCTCTACATAACTAATTTACTTCTTTTACAAAACTTCATCTGATCAAAAACCAAAGTCTTATGTTGCTTCTCTTTACCCTTCTTACAGTCTGATACCAACTTGCCTTTGTCAGATCCTCCCTCTAGATCCTTCTTATGATCTACAGTAATATTTGTATTCTACTTCTCTGAACAATAACTCTTCACCATGCTCATATTCCTCACACTTATCTCCTCTGCTTCCCTCAAAGGAACTAGAGTAAATTTTTTTCCATCCTTCTCTATTGTGACCAAGTTTCTTCTGCAATCATGAATAGCTCCTTTATCAAATTTCCAAGGTCTTCCCAATAGAACATGACAAGAACTCATAGACACCATATCACATAACACCTCATCTCTATAAGGTCCAATGTTAAAATTGACCAAACACTGTTCTTTTACCTCCACCATGTGATCATCAGAAAACCAACTTATCCCATAAGGACAAGGGTGTTTAAGCCTCTTCAAGCCAACCTTCTGCACCATCTCTTCTAAGACCAAATTATCATTACTACCATAGTCCATAACAACCTTATAAAATTTACCTCTTAATTTGCAAACAGTCCTAAACAAATTTCTCCTTTGTATAGGTTCAATTTCCTTCTTACTCAACATGACTCTCCTAAGTATACGAGACTCTCCTATCTCAGGTTTTTCTTCATTTACCACAAGCTCATTAGTAGTTTTCTCCTCATGTGTCATGAGATTCTACTTTCCCATGGTCATATTGGATCCTTCAGAACATTGAAAAGATCTATGCCCTAATCCACCACATTTGAAATAAGTACCTTTGAACTCCTTTCTACCATTCCCTCTTATAGGTTCTCTCTGATTAGGTTCAAATTCAATGGTTTTCTTCTCTTTGGCATTGTTTCTATCTTGTTGTTCCCTTCCTCTAGGCTTAATCTATCTTATCTTCAACTTATCTTATGCCTTCAATGCATACTGATAAGCATCCTCAACTATACTAATCCTCAACATACTCATCTTCTCCTGAATGTTAAATCTTAGACCATTAACATACTTAGCCACTATCTCCTTAGTTGGTTCTTGGTGTCTAGACCTGATAGTCATCTTGTAAAACTCTTCAGTGTATTCCTTCACACTCATGTCTTTCTACTTCAAGTTCTAAAACTTCTTGAACAACTCTAATTCATAATCCTCAAGGATGAATTTAGATTTTAATCTAGCAACCATCACCTTCCATCTAGTGATTTTCATTTCACCATGATCCTCTCTATCTTTTAGGTAATTATTTCCACCATAGTGCAACATGAATCTTGAACCTAGTATGTGCTAACCTAACCCTATGTGGATCTCTCGTGTCTTCAATCTCAAAATAATATTCTAGTTATCCAATCCAATCCATCAAATCCTCAGGATGAAATGAACCAGTGAAAGTAGAAACATCTATCCTATGAATTTTACTTAATTGTGCCATAAATATCAACAATCTTTCTTCATTTATAGGGATCTCAACATCTATAGTCTCAAGATCTTCAAAAAACTCCTCATATTCCTCTTTAGTCTCAGGATTCTTTCAACACATTTATGATCGTAGTCCTCATCTCATTTTGAAAGTCTTCCATAATTTTATCTAGCCTTATAGGGTTCATTCCCCTAGGAAAAATATTTCCAATCTTTGGGTGTGACTACCTCAGCTTCAATGATCTAATTACAAGTTATTAATTACCTCTCCATTTGACAATCTATTAGACACACTTGCAAATTGCCTCCAACCCAGTGATCTGTACACCCTTGCTATGCCTTCACCTCTCAAAAATCAACAAAAATTCCTTCCTAGCAACCTTGCACAAGTCATCTGTGATTGCAAGTCAGATTTTCACTCTGCCACCTCACAATCAACATGTCTATGGATTCACAAGTCAAGAACCCAGATTTTCCAACATAGGAACCTCAACCTCACTTTGCCACCATCTGATGTAGTCGCAGTTGGAGTTTCCCCACTGGAGATGGTCCAACCATGCAACAAGAGTCAAAACATCTAAAAAATCAATATCAGATCATTAAGAACTCAAAAATGAACAAACAACATGCCTCACATGCCTTCTTATCTTCTAGAATCAAAGGTTTAAATCAAATATTCCCAAAAATATGCTAGCTTACATTCCAAGCATACATGTCTTCTTACAATCAGAAATCTAGATCCATGCTGGATGCTAAGCTCTCCAAAGCTATCTCCCTAGAAGCTACCTACTAAATAAAAAAAACCACAAATATATACAAGATCACAAGCCACAAGTTGACCATAAAATATCACATTCTCCAAGAAGAAGAAAACATATTACAACATATAGGTCAGGACCTAAATCCATAAGAATACCTCCAAATAGATATAGAATGAAGTGCATATGTGTATATGAAATTCATACCTTCATGAAATTAGAATTGTTCCTATTAATTCAACTTCAAAATATATAAAATTAAGGTTAATGGAATCAAATGAACAATGAACATCTCATGGCTTTCTAATTGCTATGAAAAATGATGATATTTTCCTATAGTGATGATGACTTGCTTCATGAGTGTGTGTGTTATGATTTGCATAAAAAATGGCTTCTATTTAAAGGATTTTCCAAGGGTAGAGAGTAGAGTTGATTAAACCATGGTTAAAGCTTGGTTTAATTAGGGGTTTCAAATGGTGAGACCATTTAAATGGTGGTTTCAAATAAGGGGACCAAATGAGTGGTCAAGATGCAACTCCAAGATGTGTGATGGAGAATCAATTTGGATTGATCCATGTGAGATCCCATTCTCAATCCTCATTGGTTGATTCAATTTATCCCATGTGATGGATGAGGAAATTAAGAGATTTAGATAAATAATTTAATTGAATTTCTTTAGCCATGTGCACCGTTGAATGGGTTGAAATTAATTTTATTTTAACTATACAATTAATTGGTTAATCTCAATTGCACAATTATTTGATTTAATTAATCCAAACTTGATTTGAATTGATTTACTCACTTTATTCCCTGTTTGATTTATCTTGACCAATTTTAGGTGTCTATAATGGACACACAAGGATGTAGGCCACAAACATAAGATCATTGAACAATGTACCAATTAGCATCATCAATTGTGAACCGTCATCGCAAGATAAATCATACCAACCTGGCCATTAGAATAGGAAGAACAATATAGGACCAGACCAATCTTAGGATATCTTCTCCAAGAAAGAATGAAACATGATGTGAATATAGACAAAGGTTCCCCATGATGTCTAGAACACATCAATGTGATTACATAAGAAAATGAGCCAACTGGATTGATCACTACCTTAAACACAGAGACTGCCCAACTGGAACAGAACAACAAAGAAACAAAAGGGAAATATTTTTGGGTGATGCAAGATTTCCAAAGACCTAAGGATGCTCCTGCATCATTGATCCATTCCTTTTCTATTACCTCATTATTTAAATTTTCTATTTCATCCTAAATCTTTTATTTTATTTCAAAAAGGTTGCCAAAGTGTTCTTTATTCCTAATTAATATCTTCTTTTTAATAGCTTTCAGTTTGATACAAAATAGAAAATTGTGGATCCCATAAATATTTCATCCTTCCACCATATTTTTACAATTTTGATGAAATTATCATCTTTCAACCACACCTTTTCTAAATTTAAAGAGCATCTTATGACTTTTGTCTCATTAATTGATAGTTGGACAACGAAGTGATCTGAACTAGAATTTGTTGGATTTTTTATATTTTATATTATAAGGGACCTCATCTAGATTGACTCTGAAAAATAATTTGTCTAATTTTTTTTTCTTAGGCCAAAGCTTCTATTATTACATGTGTAAGATTCATTATCTATTCCTATAAATTTCACATTAGAGAGTAGAACAAATTCTCCTTCCAAAGGTACCTTTGTGCAATATACTAAGCATGTTACCCCTCTAGATCTTTCTTCCTCTCCTTATAATCACCAATCTCTTTGAAAAAAATATGATGTTATGTGTTTCATTTATGATCTTATCTCATAACATCCCATTGAGTGAAGATAACGACCTAGATAATAACACTTCTAATCAACCTACTAAAGTGAATGTGAACAATGTTGATGAGATTAAGCATATCTCTATAGAGATCAATCCCCCCACTATACATTACTACAAAAAACCTTTTCATCAAATACTTTCAACTTCCAAAAAAAACACATCTCATAAAAGTGGATATAACATGATTCATACACAAACCTATAGTGATTAAGATCTTGGAAAGATAGTTCAAGTCCCTATAGATCCTCCTCCTTCAAAAGCCTCTAGATTTATACCTCAAGAAAAAATTGTTTCTAACCATTTTTAGGACTTCATCACTCATTTCTTGTCTAAACATAACACATATCATAATTTCACCATAGAAATCCAAGATCTTATAGATACTGGTACTATAAATGTAATACCGTAGCATTCCATTTTTATATTATGTTTTTCTCCATCATGTAGTCTTAATAGCTTACATAATTAGGGCCTTTTTGTTTTACATGATATTTGTTTTGAGAAACATAATAGGTACGTTCCCTTCTCCTTATTCTTAGGGGGTAAGGCATCTCTCTATCTTCTCCATTTCTCCCTCCAAAGGATTCAATATCTCTTTGTTGGTTGAATCTTTTATACTATTATATCCTTCCACGCATGAACCTCTTTGTTAAGGATATTTGTCTTTAGGGATTGATATCTATAATTTATAGCCTCTTCCTTGTTTGGAAGTCTATATAAATTGTAAAGGATTTTTCCACTAAGTTTGTATAATATGGTATCCTTTGTCCTTATCTTTTCATGAGACCCATTTTTATCTCTTTGTGGGTTTTCATTATTTATAGTATATTATTTTTCGCATGAGATTCTTTGTTTCACACAAGGAATTTTCAATCTTTGTTAACAATATTTTTCATGCCTCAAATAATATTCCTATTATAATGATCTTCCTTTTTATCTCTTCGTTGATTTGTTTCTTTTATATCATGACACCCTTTCTTTTATGGATTTGTTTGTCTTACATTAGGAACTTATCTCTTCTAGGAGATTTACATCCTTATTCACAACTTATTCTTGGTTGAAAGTTCATGTCTGATATATAAGAGTCACCACTTGAGATTTATAATGTGTTGTGTTTTACCTTTCCTTAAATCTTGGTGGAGAAATGTTTTATTTTTATCCTTTGAAAAGGATGCACTTTCCTTGGTGTAGTGGAATTTGTTTATCAAGTGACATTCTTTTCTTATGAGGAATTGTTCATTTTGATTCAAGATTCTATCTTATGCAAGAAGAGGTGTGTATCCTCAATCATAACCTCTTACTTATTTGTAAAACTATGTTCATCCTTAACAAATTCCATTACTTGGGGGCTTAAATTGTGTCATCCTTAATCAACAATCCCTTTTTCACCTAGCAATAAAGGGTTTAAAATGGGTGTATTATTGTTCTCCTTCCCTCTTTGTCTTTATATTTTATCTTTGTTCAAGAACTCCTCTTGAAGGTAGATGTCTTCTAAACAAGATATCTTCCTTTCAAGGGTCTCTTCCCATTTGCAGATATCCTTTCATAGTTATCTATTCCTCAGCTAACAAGAGTCTTACTGATGTGGGAGCACCTTGACCCTAAGCATTGTGATAGGTTTTATAATATGCCTATTTTAAGTCATTTAGACTTTTCTAACACCATGTCTAAGAAATGGTTAAAGTGCTTTAATATGCACTATAATGTATTTAAAAATAGATTACATGACATTTGTAACCAAAAATGGTAATGAGATTACCATGAGTCATTAAGGAGATAGACGGTTTGTGTAACTGTCGTGATTGTCTATTATTAGACAACATTATGTGAGCATGTGTAAGGGGACAATTTTTATAAGAAGAAAGGTAGTGGCCATGATGAGAGCTGATTAGATATTCACATTGGCAAGATATGTGCTTGTAGAAGTAAAATGGAAAGGTGACGGCCATGCATGTTTGAGTGGTGACCAACTGGCATGTTGGTGGAGTTTTGTCTCTCTTGTTGGTCGGAGACCCAAGAGAGACAAGAATCGATTTTGAAATATATGCAGAAGTCATTGAAGGTGAAACATCTATTGGAGTTTCCATCTAGCACCATAATCACGGGATGTCACATGCATCGAATAGAGGTGAGCCGGTTCAGGAAAGAATCATGAAGCATGATTTAAGTCGATATTGTAATATTGACATGTTCGATATGATATGATGAAAGGATTTTAAGCCTCAAATGGACTGTCTAGGATGAAAGACAATAAGATATGTAGATTTAAGAGTGATAATGGAGTCTTTTGTAGAGGTTGGATGAATGATTTGATTTCTCCACATCAGAATGGTGTCAGAGCAAGTGAAAGGTCTAGGTAGTCAGATATTGTGAGACAAAACTTGACCCATCTAGCTACAAGAAGGAAATAAGTTCCTGGAGAGTTTGTGTGGGCAGACAAGTAAGTTCTATCCTGACCATTCTCCAACAGAGATACATCTGGAGTAGGGTGCTGAGAGAAACCACTGAAGAGAGAGTGGGAGGTGCATCACCAGACTGAGTCTACTGTTGGGTAAGATGGATGGTCTGTGTTGGGTAGTTTGTTGTTATGCAGCATTGTGAGAGATGGAGTCAGTGTCAGCATTAGAGAGCGCACCAGAAGCATGTGCAAGGAGCCAGCTTGTGCAAGGAGGCATTTCCATAGGGACATGGAAATATTTTATCAACAGGAGTATGGTGCGGGAGCACCTTGACCCTAAGCATTGTGATAGGTTTTATAATATGCCTATTTTAAGTCATTTAGAATTTTCTAACACCATGTCTATGAAATGGTTAAAGTTCTTGAATATGCACTATAATGTATTTAAAAATAGATTACATGACATTTGTAACCAAAAATGGTAATGAGATTACCATGAGTCATTAAGGAGATAGACAGTTTGTGTAACTATCATGATTGTCTATTATTAGACAACATTATGTGAGCATGTGTAAGGGGACAGTTTTTATAACTAACTTAAGAATCTTGATGAAGAGATTGATCTCAATAAAGTGAGAAAGAATGTAATCGAATAAGAGGAAGAGAGTAAAAAAATACTACGAGAGATAGTTTAGAGAGGGAACACAAAAGGGTAGACAAAGGAGTTGGCTCTCTGGCCTTCAGCCAGAGAGCCGTGCATGTGATATGCACTTGTAATTCAAAGTAATTCAAGTTTTTGAAGTTCTTTTAGAATGTGTTTAAGTTCTCGTCGTGTCTCTCTCTATTTTTTGTCTATGTTTTTTCTTATGCTCAAGATTTCATTACAGTTTTGAGATGAATGATGGTGGAAATGGTTTTGAAGAGAAAACTGAGTGCAAGTTCTAGAATGGATTTAAAATCCATAATGGTTTCCAAAGAAACTGTTACATGCATGTTAGGAGGATGGCAAGCTAAGCCATCGGAAAAGGTGGTGGAGTAGTTTAGACCCCGCGTGGAGGAAACCGATGGATGGCGTGTCGACAGTCCCTGTGGAAGAGATATATTTGTAGAGCTATTTATAAGCCGAAGATGATGAAGAGCATTCCAAAAAATGATATTTGAAGATCATGATGTGTTGAGATCGACATTTGAAGGTGGAAAAAATGAGCACATTAAGTGTGAAATAGTTTTCAAGAAACCGTTGCATGTAACTCATGATCGGTTTTGAACCATATTGGAGAAGTTGGTAAATCTATCCATGCCTGTGAAGAGATTGTGGTATGACATTTAATAGCCACATGAAGGAGGCCAAGAGATAGGAGGCCGAGATTTTCATATGTGCATGCTCGTATCATAATAGTCTGCATGATGGTGAAATGCCCAAGTTGAAGGTGTTGAAGACTGTCTTGATAATGGGCTCAACTTTTTGAAGAAGAAAGGTAGCGGCCACAATGAGAGCTGATTCGACAGTCACATTGGCAAGAGATGTTCTTGTAGAAGTAAAATGGAAAGGTGGCAGCCATGCATGTTCGAGTGGTGACCAATTGGCATGTTGGTGGAGTTGTTGTCTCTCTTGTTGGTCGGAGACCCAAGAGAGACAAGAATCAATTTTGAAATATATGCAGAAGTCATTGAAGGTGAAACGTCTGTTGGAGTTTCCATCTAGCACCATAATCACGGGATGTCACATGCATCGAATAGAGGTGAGCCGGTTCAGGGAAGAATCATGAAGCATGATTTAAGTCAATATTGTAATATTGACATGTTTTTTATGATATGATGAAAGGATTTTAAGCCTCAAATGGACTATCTAGGATGAAAGACAATAAGATATGTAGATTTAAGAGCGATAATGGAGTCTTTTGTAGAGGTTGGATGAATGATTTGATTGCTCCGCATCACTTACCTCTTTGGTAAGGTTATTATATACATTGTTGTTTTAAATGATGTTTACTTGTTGTTGTAAGTAGGTATCCTTGTTCTCTTTTCTTTGATGCCACCATAGTTATATATCACCATAATAAGGTGGGCATACATATGGCCTCATTTGTACATTATGCAACTTTTATTGGTCATTTGACTGACCACATTTATATATCTACATGGAGACAATGCTTTCCATAAGAATGGTCACATAAGCTGCCCCAAGCACAAAGTTTTTATAAGGCACCCCATGCACAAAGTTTTTGTAAGTGGCCTCGTGCACAAAGTTTTTGTAAGCTGCCACATGTGCAATTTTTTTGTAAGATTCCATGTGCACAAATTTTTTTTAAGCCACCTTGTGCGCAAAGTTTTAAAAGTAACCCCATGCACAAATATCAAAGTCACCCTATGCACAAATGTTTCAAGGTAAAATTGACGAGCATATCATAGCTTGTTAGACCATAAATTCTCTCTCTCTCTCTCTCTCTCTCTCTCTCTCTCTCTCTCTCTCTGGGATGATTAGAAATAGCATAATGCAGTTTGCTATCCTTTTCTACTCTTTCCTCATCTTCCTCTCCCATAGATCACCTAGAATAAAACAACTTACTAGATTGTTGGATTCATGGTTTCTCTCTCTTCTTCCCATGCTCTCATATATTTTCTAGTGAATTAGATCATGGAGTGTTTTTCATTCTTGGTGTATTCTCTTTCCATTTCCATGTTATTACTTGTGCTCTTGCAATAGATTTCCAAACATGATGCTAGTGGTTGGGATATTTTCGATCAAGGTCTCTTTTACTAGTTCATATATAGTTTTTTTTAGTACTAACCCTTTTTGTTTGTGTTTTTTAATCTTTTGTTGTCTTTTTATCTTTTATTTATTTTTTCTTGTGTATGGTTGTTTGAGTTGAGATCCTTTGTTTGGGATTCGTGTACTTGAACTTAGTGATCTCTCTCTCTCTCTCTCTCTCTCTCTCTCTCTCTCTCTCTCTCTCTCTCTCTCTCTCTCTCTCTCNTGTTCTCTCTCTCTCTCTCTCTCTCTCTCTCTCTCTCTCTCTCTCTCTCTCTCTCTCTCTCTCTCTCTCTCTCTCTCTCATTTCCTTTACCATGAGCATTAGGTTGTCTGATACTCTTGCTAAAGTGGGGGATAAATATACTCTCCTAAAATTGTAATAACTTAATTAGTGAATTTTTTTTAAATTTATTTTAGTGCCCACCTTAGTGTATTTTCATAGTAGGACTTCATATGACACTTAATGGACACCTAAATTAAAATTTAAGTCCTCTTTCATGTCAATATTTCTTAAAATCAAGGCAAGCCCTTATTTTAAAGTATGTTCCTCTTTCTTTCCTCCAATCACATAATTTAATTCATCACCTAGGCCTTATATCACCATTTTGTGGCCCTCATGTTATATTACAATCTTGAAACCAGTTGTACTATGTAATCAAGCATCCCTTGATTGTCCCCCATATTATATTCCAATCTTGAAACCAATTGTACTATGTATTCTGGCATCCCTTGATTGTATGGGACCTATGGTCTCGATCTAAGCTTTTATTGGATGGAACATAACACCTAGGGAATTGTGTTCCTAGGAACATAATGCCTTGGGCATTTTTTCCCAAAGATGAGGCTCAAATTGGAACCAGGGTCTCATCTTGGTGGTTTAGTGGGATATTTGGATTCATAGTTGGCCTTCTTGCATTTTTACCCCTGAGATGTTGTGAGAGGTATATAAACACCCTTTATCTACTCATTTTGGAAACAAAAATGATCAATATTATCAACCATTCACATTCATGATCAAGCAATTAAGTTTAGGAAATCAAGGAAAGCATCCAAGATCTAGAATTCTTCTCAAGCATTCAAGGTGTTCCTCTCCATGGATCAAGCTTATTTTTCTAATTGAAGGACAAGAAAAGGAGTGTTCTATCAAGGAAGGAGATACACCCACACCCACACCTTTCTTTATTCTTCTCAATCAAGCATTGTGAAAAATTAAAACATCCATAACATGAGGTTTTGTCTTTCATGATTTCCTTTTGGATTTTTATGTTAAGTCAAAGTTATTGCATCAACATATTTGATCACATTCAATGAAGCATTTGCATTATCAAGGTATGGTATATTATATTCTTTAGATCTAGCCTCTTCCATATGAAAACATGTTTTTTTTCTCTTTGATTTCATTTCAAGGTTGATTCCAAATAGGGGCTTGAATGAGGAAAACCCTTCTATCCAACCTTCTTCCTTGTTTTTCTATGTGTAGGTACAAGTAGCAAGAATGTCGAGACTTGATCTGACAAGTACAAGTTTTTTTGGGAGGTCTACAATTGAAATTGGGAAAAACATGTGGGTATAGAATTCCTTAAGAATTTATTTCCCAAGAAAAAAACATCCATGACGTTTTGTACCTAATAGACCACCTTCAAATTCAGATTACAGGTCAGTACAATTCTCAAGTCCCCGTTTCAGGCCATTATAGCTTCTTGTCTATTTTTCATTAGTCTTCCTTTTCCAAAACTATCTACATTTTCTTATTTATCCTTATATTATGCATCATCATCATATCATCTCATTCATCCATTCAAATCAGATAAGGATCATTGACTCACTTAGAGCTTAAGTCCTACTTGAGCCTATTGGGATATCTTCTTTCCATTTGTGCATTAGGAAAAGGGGAACAACCCACATCATATTGCTTACCTTTTCTTATTGTACACACACAAATATATATATATATATATATATATATATATATATATATATGTGTATGTGTGTGTATGTATATATATACATATATATGTATAAATACACACACACACACACACACACACATATATATATTTTTTTCTCTCTCTCTCTCTCTATATATATATATATTGGTATTATGATAGATTTTGGGAGTAAAATGACAAGTTTAAGTTTTTCATTTATGTTAGCTTATTAACTCTATTAGTTAATTTGGTGAATAGGCTGATGCTTCTGATCGACGAGATGAATAGGTGAAGCAGATATGCTAAGTGTTATGACTGGTGAAAAGGAAGACAATAACAGACTGTAACATGAATGTGTTTTGATTTGCGCTCAAGATGGTGAGAAAATTGGGTGGTGCGATCATTGGTGATGCATCCCTATGGTTAGAATAGTTCAAATGTACAACTGCGACAGTTAACTCAACAATGTGTGAAAGTTAATATTTTTGTTATTTATTCTATATGAACTGGTTGAGCTACCGATTGGTTCCTAATGATAAGATAGTTAAGGCAGTTAGGTAATTATCGATATTTTTTAATAAACTTTAATATTACATTTTGGGTCAGCATGCTAGGTTTATTTGACGTAGAATTTCATCAGGTTGGTTAATGGGTAGTGCAGAATTGTAGATTATATTTTAATTGTTTAACCAACTTAAGAACAACTATATAAAGGAATTCTAAATTAGTGATTTAGGGTTGTTGATCATGTTTTTAGTGGTAGTGATAAGAGATAGAGACAAAGTGTTACATCAAATGATTAGAGATTGAATTGGATCTTGCAGGCATGCAATTCCATTAACGATCAGTGATTTGAGTTCATTGCTCAAGGATAAATCATAAGGTTAGCAAGGTTAAATCCCTTAATAGGTGGACTCTAACAAGTCTTTTGTGTAAATCCTCTAACAAGGTGAATTTTATGAAGTATTTCAAAATCCTCTAGCAAGGTAGATCTTGATATGTCTCTTTGTACTTCTAGCAAGGTACTAGTCATTCTTAATTGGGTGATCACCTAACAGGGTATTGTAAGATCCTAATAGGGAAACTCTTTTACTGCAGTGAAGACATTTGTGGGTGTTATCCCCACCATGGTTTTCTCCCTCTTTCAAGGGTTTCCATAATAAAAATAATGGTATTATGGTTTATGCTTTGTGCTTGATTGAATTACTTTACTTCTATTGCATAGTTACAATTGCTTGATTAGTTTTGTGGAAGTGGTTCAAAGCATGATAAGATTATTGGTTGAATAGGTATATCCTCTGTTTACACTGATTCACCCCCCGCTCTTAGTGATTCTATATATTAACAATTGGTATCAAAGCCTAGTGCCCTTGAAGAAGCCTAACATCTTGGGTGAGATCCTTAAGGGAGATATGAAGTTTTATAGAAGAGAACTTGCTAAGACTGAGGACATGTTTGAGAAGCTTAAAGACCAGTTGAATATCTCTAGGGTTAAGAGACATGACCTTATTGAAAAAGTGAAATTAAAGACCTCGTCAAACAATTGTATGAGCATAATGGATCTGATGTTGAAACTATAGTCTTGGAGAATGAGAAGTTTGCCAAGGAAAATAAGGATATGCACAAGGTGCTTGACAAGTTTAAACAAGAAAAGAACATGAAAAGGGAGTTTGAGGAATTATCAATAAGAATGGGTGAAAATTTAGAAGAAAGAAGAGTTGCAGATAAAGCTAAAAAAGTTGTTGAGGATTCCCTAAAAGCCACAGATGAAACCCTAACAGGTAAGGTGAATGATATTTTTATATTTGAGAAAGAAAATGCTACATTGAGGGAACACCTACATGAAACTAATGAAGAAAATATTAATTCCATAGGTGAGAATGAACATCTGAGAGATGAGAATAAAAATATAAAAGAGGAGTTGAAAAATACTAATGACATGTTGGACAAGTTCAACAAGAGTTCTGCTAAAATTGATGAAAAAATCTCAAAACAAATGAGAAAATGTGATAGACAAGGAATAGGTTTTTTGAAATTTGAAGTCAGCGAGTCATTTGGAGCTTAGAAGACTCATGCAGAAGAAAAGACTACACTTAAGGTGAAAAACAACAAAGATCGTAAGAGAAATTATACACCTGTATGTTTCAATTGTCACAAGGAAGAAAATACTGCTAATGTTTGTTGATCTAAACCTAACCCATGTGTTTCTAGGTTTGCAAATTCTTTTGGTAGATCTATTGGTTAAAGTGCTAGATCTAATGCTTTTCAAGGTAATTGTTATCACTGTGTTACCCAAATTTTTACATGTAGGATAGTAATCATAAATAGTAAAAAATTGCATGAAGATACATCTCTTTAACATTATTGTTCAGCTAATAAAGATGCATACATTTCTATTACATTCATATTATCATATTTCATTTTTACTCTAAGTATTGATCAGATTCACACTTTCAAATTTATAATTTATCATTACCATTGTGAATTCAAATTGAATGTAGTAAACAAAGTGTTCCTTCAAGGTTACATCTTTCATACTGAAATTTAGAGGACATATGCAGAAAAGAAAGTAGGATAGAAGCATGATGAAGTTTAGTGATCTATGTATTGCCTTTAAGAAGTCTTCTACATTCTAGAGTTGATCATCTGCATCATATGAGTCTTCCTTTCCTAGGTCTTGCCTCTGTTTGTCCTGCATCCTAGGTCTTCTATTGGTCCTGTATCTTTCATCATGGAGTAAAACATATGTGCAATAGAAAGATATGCATCTGCATTAACAAAATAATAACATCAAAGAGACATAACTTTATGAAATCCTTCACTATATCTGAAAAATGCAATGAAGAAGAGAACCATGATTGATCACATTATCCTAAATTACTATAGTTTGTGGGTGATCATTAATGTAATTATCCAGACACAGTAGGAATCCAGAATAATGTAGATGTCTTTTATTCCCTTTTCCATAACAAGTTTCAAAAAGCAATGATATCTTGCAAAACTGGCATAGCTATGCCAATGTGATGTTTAAACTTGATGAAAACAGACAACATATGAAATGTTGTTTGTGGGTGTCATGAGCCCGTGCATGAACCTCATAAACATGTGCAATAATAAGAGCAATCAGAACTACAGTGTATGATAACATTTGTGCATAAATATGATAGGTTTTTTAAAAGTATGCAGATTCCAGATGGTGACACAATTAAAACAGTAGAGCCATTAGAAGAATGCTATTATTTTATGAAAACAGGGTATCAAATGCAGTTTGAAAAGCAAGGAAATAATAGTGTCTTCAATGGTAAAGCAGTGAACAGAGAAAAAAGTGTTATCAAATGCAAATCATTAAATTGAAATGTATGTATATACATAATAAAAGGGGTAATCAATGTTGTTGTTTACATAGCAATATTATTTGCAAAGGAAGAGAAATGCAGTACATAACAGTTGCTACAAGGTACATATATGTTGTTACATATTCAACACTATTGATGCAAATATGCAGAGTACAGTAATGATGCTGGAAGATGCATATGCAATAAAATATGAACTACAATCAAATAACAAGGTAACCCTATTATTCGAATCTACACAAGTAAAGGTTATCTATAATGCTGCTTGAAATGGAAAGAGTATGCATGTATAATGAACTGCATAGATAGTGTTGTTATTATGCATAATCAAACAAAAGGTGAAATACTTCTAGTTTGAAAAAGACACCCCTGTCTCCATGTATTACAATGACCTTCAAACATGGTGGCATAATCATTTAAAGCCATGGTTTTAATATTCAGAAGAGCCAATAAAAAGATGGAGTTCATCTCAATAGACAACGAGCATGTATTAATCAGTAAATGCAGATTTATCAACATCTACGATTTTGAATTTCCAAGAAAAATACAACATTCATGTTTGAAAAAATGTGAAGGTTCAGTGCATGCAGGGGATAGAGCCGAGCAGATACAGAAAAGGAGATGTGCATATTTGGATGAACTTCATGTTATAAATATTGCCCATGGGAGTTACGATCCCGTTCTCAAACCCCATGGGTGGTATTTTACATAAAAAATGGAATAACAGTATATTTATATGCTATTTCTTGCACGGAGAAAATACATGTAAAAATAATTCAGACAGTAATGAATACAGATAAAGCATGAGTTACTTAATGATGAAGCAACTGTCAAACATGGGTTAGGGTTTTTATGCAGATTAAACATATAAATGTTTCTCAGCTCAAAGAAATGCTCATGACCTCAATAGAAAGGAGATGTTTTATGTTGTATGACAAGGTTGTCATTCTTTAAAAGAAATGTTGAATGGAGCCGACAAAAGACAAAATGGAGTTTATCTCCCATTAAAACCATGATAGCTTGCATATGTTTTAAAGTTTACATCTGGATGTGTGAAAAACCATGTGGGTATTCATGTATGATGGTATTTAATGACCAACAGACAATCTACAATCATGAGGAGAGTTACAAAGTAAAGCTACTAAACAAAAACAAAAGCTCTAGACTTCATGCTATAAAAGAGGGAATCCAATAGAGAAGTAAATGAAAACCCAAATTTGTCACCAAAAAAGATGTAAACCTTTAAAACCTTAACCAGTATTGAAAATATTACAGCATGTCTCAAGTAAAGGAAGTAATCATAATGAGTAAACATCAAATGTTACTTATCTGGGTATTACGTATCAAGCATGGTGAAGTTCGGATGTAGAAGAGACGCCATATGCTAGGGTTTGAAGACACAGGTGCAGACCAGTTCAACTGCAGAGCTCAAAGTTCAACTGTAAATGTAGAGAAGCGCCATGATTTAAGCAAAGTGGACTCCAAATACCAAAGTGCAAACCACGATGGAGAATATAAAGAACCCAAGTTCTCATGTTTGAAGGCATTCATGAAACTCTAAGATCAAACAAAGAGAGCTCGCGGTATAAAGATGTAGCCTGAGTTTTCTATTTCCAAACTGTTGGACAACACCATGTTGCATGGCATCAAAATCCAAGTGACAAACGAAACATGTGTGTAGTGTGAGTTCTAACTAAAGGAAACTATGAAGGTATGCATAGACAAAATGCCATGTTTCATGGCAATGAAATTTTGATGAAAGTATAGAGAAGAGCCCATGGATGAAACCCAAATGAAAAGTCCATGCAAAGAAAGCCACGGTATAGAAAGAAGCCCAATGCTAGAGATTAAGGTAAAACTACAGTGTATAAACCGACACCAACTCTCAAACTAGCCATGGTGAAACTCTAGATTTTATTGAAGAACAACAGAGAAGCTAAACAAAGCCATATCACAAGCATGGCGGAGCCAAACCCTAAACTTCTCTCCTAAACAACAAAATGTGAAAATGAAATGGCTAACAATGCCTATGTTAAGTTGGATAGGATTTGAAGTCCAGTGAAGTACTATGGAGGAGTTAATTCCTTATTAATTACAGTGCTACTATAGTACCCTCAAGCTGCCACGAGAGTGGGATATTTTTCTGCATTATATTGGTCATGTTGACCTTAGCTTAGGCATAGTTGGGTTTTTATGTTATGGCATCAGGTTTTGCTATGAGTTAGGGTTTCTATGCAAATGTAGTTAGGGCTTATGCTTTGGGTTAGATTTTAAGGGGTTTTGTAATGTATTTTATTAAAAGTTGGTAAACTATGTAAAAGATGTAAGTCTTTAAAACACCAACTTTAGGAGGGCTTGTTGGGGGCTAGATTTTAGGCATCAGTCATGCCTTAGAATTGGGGATATGCTATTATGGAGGGGCTTGAGTCAAGGCTAAATTTAGGGCATCACTTATGCCTTAGATTTAGGGATTTAACTAATTTAGAGGGGTTATTTGTTTGTTTGAAGAGAGTTTTTGGGGGGATTTCATTTTCAAAATTGGCCTTAGGGGCTATATATTTGAATCTCATATTCATTTGTAGGGGTTTCGAATTTGGGGATTAAGAGGTATTAGTGAACATATTGTTCCTTTTCATCTTTTCCTTGTATTTTGTAACCATTTTTTGCAGATTTTGAAGATATTAGAGCTGACCTTATTATTCGTATATCTTTTTTGAGTTTTGCTATCTATCCTTCCAAGTTTTTTGAATTTAAGTGTATTGTGCCTTTTAAGCAAAGATTAGTGAATTGTTCCAAATTCCTATTCTAAGTTATAAAGAATAAACCTTTTGTAGAAAGTACCTATTTGTTGGTTGAATTTTTACCATTAGTGGCACCAAACCCTAATGGTAAATTCTTGGTCATCCTAGGTGTTGTGAAGTGAAAATTATTGTAGAGTTCAGTAATGTATGTACTATAGGTATAGATTCACAATTCTAACAAATCTGAATTCATTTTGGTGTATCACCTTATTAATCAATATTCATTTTTTAGTTATCCTTCTCCCTTTTCCCAAAACGACAAAAAAATAGTATTAGGTGATATTCTAAATTCAATAGGAACTAGCCTAGAATTCGGAGACTTGTTCTCTCTTCCACTAAGGAGAACGTTTCCATGTTTCAACAGGATAGATAGATTCCAAATCAAGCTATAGGTGCAATCCAGATTGACAATAGTTTTTGGCATGCACGGTGGGACCAAATTGTTTCACAGTTTGGTTAAAGCTTCATGATTACTGTTGTTTTGGTGTGGACAGTGGTATTTCAGCCTTTGGAGGCAAGATTCAAACACATACTTGGCAACTTTGCAATTTAGATCTACTGGTTTCAAAAGATCAAGTGCTGGTATTTTTCAGATCATCTTTTATGTTCAGGTTTCTAGCTTATTACATCAATAAAAATGTCAAATTATTGTGGGCAGCAAGAATACTCGCCACCTTATCATGAAAGAAATGTTCAATGGGATAATCATCAACCGTATGAAAATCATCCTAAGCCTAATTTTAGTCCAAGTTATCATATTATAGCAGGTTGTCAGTATATCCAATTTTCCCCAAACCAATATTCCCCTGCCCAATTTCCTGATCAATCTGAAGAACTTCAACTTCAGCAAGAAATACAAAACCGTAGGAAGGAACAAGAAAATCTGCAAATTTTACTATAGGATTTAGGAAAGCAGATTGATGATGTCAAAATAGAGTGTGAGATCCAATCATAGCTAGAAGAATGCTCGTATCAAGCTTATATACATGAGAAAGATATTTTAGATCAACATTCTTATCTTTATGAGCAAGATCTTGCAAGACAGTTGAAAGCCCAGAAGGAGAGGTATGAAGAGGAATTAATAGCTACAAAGGAAGAGAATTTCTCACTTGGTACTTTCCTAAATCCATTGTTCAAAATGGGAATTAATATGTTTAACACAATAGATTTTGTGGAAGATGCTCCTGTACTTAATCAAGATCAGCCAACTGTATCTCAGGATCTGTCTTCCTATTTTCAAGAAAATGCACAAATTCCACAAGTTTTTCTTGCAGGTTCCCTTGAAACTCAAAAGGCTTGTTCCCAAGGGAAAGATAAGGATTTTTATGAACCTAGAAAGCTTGTTCAGCCAAATCAAGAGAAAGGAAATGAGAATCAACAACATAAAGCACAACTAAGGCAGTTTGAGCAAAATTTACAGTGATAAATTGTTGTTCAAGAGGAAGAAATCAAGTTAAAACATGCTAAACAGAAGCTTGTTGGGCACAAGGTACCAAGCTTCATACATTTTGGGCAAGGTGAGTCTCTTAAATCTCTTGAATATGAAATTCCAAGTTGGAGTACTCCCGTGTTCCAAGAACCTATAAATGAAGAGCCAATTAAGCTTTCATTCCCAAGTTTTAGTGATATCCTTCTAGCACAAACACCTATTATAGAGAAATTGCATCCTTATGAAGAATTGAAGCCTATCCTCATGCAAGAGCATGAAGGTGAATTGGATATGATGCTGGTCAAGGAGGGAAACATTCAGAAGGAATATCAAGGGTCTCATATTGAGGCCATTTCAATGGGCTTTGTGCAAGAGATTTCAGTTTCTAATCATCAAATCATTGATACATTGTCTAAGCCTTTTTTCCCTCATAAATCAGATACAAATGATCATGAAATTGTCAAGGTGGCTCCATATGAGTTATCTCAAGATCAAGAAGCTGACCAAAGCTTAGAAGAGGGTTTTGACAATATTATTGTAGATTTCTGTAAGAAGCTTTCTATTGAGATGCCAATATATGTGCCTTTTCAAGGGTGCTCTATGTTGGAGAACATTCTTTCAAAAGATTATGTGTAGGAATGCAAGCTGGAACCAAGTGCTCCTGATTCCCAGCGGATCAATATTTTTGATGAGCTCCTAGCTGATTTAATAGAAGATGGTGGTCCTTTGACCATGGAGGAGGAGCTCACATGGCTGCTAATGATGCAGGACAACCATGAGGAACCCGAGGAAAGTAAAGAAATCAGAAAGGAAGGCTCTAGGTTCATACTCTCTAGAGGCTGTCCAATCTGGTATCTAGCCCTGTTGGAGAGAAGAGGAGAGGCCTCATTTACAACAAATCCTGATTGTGAGGAGGTTGATGAGGAAGATCAAGTGCATCATGTTGATTCAAATTTATTCCATCAACAGAGTGAAGTAAGTCAAAATACTTACTCTGTTATCAAAATGTTGCATAAAATGGTTAAATATGCTTCATTGTTCAGTTATCTTGTATTTTCCAATAAGCATGTGCATCATTGCAATTTGAAGAGAAAGGGAAAATATTTTAGCATGTTTTGTTGCTGGTTAGGATAGGTTAGGTTAGTTTTCCAGTTTTTCCCTAAGTGTTGTCAAGCACAGTTAGATTAGTTTTAGTTTTAGTTTTCCTAGTTTTTAATAAGTCTTCAATATTCAAGGTGTTTTAAGGGTGCTGTCAAAGTCTGAAAACACAAGAAAATCATTCCTCAATGATCAAGAATACATTACACAATTTGTGGTAATGAATTTTTTTTCTTCACTGCCACCAATCATAAACATACATGCAATCATTGGGAAAGGGTTTTCTTATATCCACATACTAGGTTTAGGGTTTCCAAAGGTGATTAACAAACTCAATACCCAATAGACTATTTTAGGCTACTGGTCCCAATGTCTAGTAGGAATACATCCATCAGAGGTTGCCAGAATTGTTACCCAAATTTTTACATACGAGATAGTAATCATAAAAAGTAAAAAATTGCATGAAGATACATCTCTTTAACATTACTGTTCAGCTAATAAAGATGCATACATTTATATTACATTCATATTATCATATTTCATTTGTACTCTAAGTATTGATCAGATTCACACTTTCAAATTTATAATTGATCATTACATTGTGCATTCAAACTAAATGTAATAAACAAAGTGTTCCTTCAAGGTTACATCTTTCATACTGAAATTTAGAGGACATATGCAGAAAAGAAAGTAGGATAGAAGAATGATGAGGTTTAGTGATCTATGTATTACCTTTAAGAGGTCTTCTAAATTTTGGAGTTGATCATCTGTGTCATCTGAGTCTTCATATCCTAGGTCTTGCCTCTGTTTGTCCTGCATCCTAGGTCTTTGGTTGGTCTTGTATCCTGCATCATGGAGGAAAAGATGTTATATCCAAATTGGATCTAAGAAATACATGGAAAACCTAATAGCACCATACATCAGTCAAAATTCCTGAACTGCATATTTACCGATGACATCAATGCAATAGAAAGATATACATCTGCATTAATAGAATAATAACATCAAGGAGACATAACTTTATGAAATTCTTCACTATATATGAAAAATTCAATGAAGAAGAGAACCATGATTGATCACATTATCTTGAATCACTATAGTTTATGGGTGATCATTACTCTAATTATCCAGACACTGTAGGAATCCAAAATAATGTAGTTATCTATTATTCCCTTTTCCATCGCAAGTTTGAAAAAAGCAGTGATATATTGCAAAACTGGCATAGCTATGACAATGTGATGTTTAAACTTGTTGAAAATAGATAATAGATGAAATGTTGTTTGTGGATATCATGAGCCTGTGCTCAAACCTCATAAACATGTGCAAGTGTTCAACATCTGAAAGAAATAAGAGCAATATGAACTACAGTGTATGATAACATTTGTGCATAAATATGACAGTTTTTTTACAAGTTTGCAGATTCCAGATGGTGACACAATTAAAATAGTAAAGCCATTAAAAGAATGCTATTATTTTATGAAAATAGGGTATCAAATGCAGTTTGAAAAGAAAGGAAATAATAGTGCCTTCAATGGTAAAGCAGTGAACAGAGAAAAAAGTGTTATCAAATGTAAATCATCAAGTTGAAATGTATGCATATACAAAATAAAAGGGGTAATCAATGTTGTTGTTTACATAAAAATATTATTTGCAAAGAAGGAAGAGAAATGTAGTACATAACACTTGCTAAAAGGTGCATATATGCAGTTACATATTCAACACTATTGATGCAAATATGTAGAGTACAGTAATGATGTTGGAAGATGCACATGCAATAAAAGATGAACTACAATCAAATAATGAGGTAACCCTATTATTCAAATCTGCACAAGTAAAGGTTATCTATAATGTTGTTTGAAATGGAAAGAGTATGTATGTGTAATGAACTACATAAATAGTGTTGTTATTATGCATAATCAAACAAACAATGAAATACTTCCAATTCGACAAAGACACCCTTGTCTCCATGTATTACAATGACCTTCAAACATGGTGGCATAATAAATTAAAACCATGGTTTTAATATTCAGAAGAGCCAATAAAAAGATGGATTTCATCTCAATAGACAACGAGAATGTATTAATCAGTAAATGCAGATTTATCAACATCTACGGTTTCAAATTTCCAAGAAAAATACAACATTCATGTTTGAATAAATGTGAAGGTTCCGTGCATGCAGGGGATGGAGCTGAGCAGATACAAAAAAGGAGATGTGCATATTTGGATGAACTTCATGTTATAAATGTTGCCCATGGGAGTCAGTCCGTGCTCAAACCCCATGGGTGGTATTTTACATAAAAAATGGAATAAAAGTATATTTATATGCTATTTCTTGCATGGATAAAACACATGTAAAAAGAATTTAGACAGTAATGAATATAGATAAAGCACGAGTTACTTAATGATGAAGCAACTGTCAAACATGGGATAGGGTTTTTATGCAGATTAAACATTTAAATGTTTCTTAGCTCAAAGAAATGCTCACGACCTCAACAGAAAGGAGATGTTTTATGTTTTATTACAAGGTTGTCGTGCTTTAAAAGATATGTTGAATGGAGCCGACAGAAGACAAAATGGAGTTCATCTCCCATTAAAGCAATGACAACTTGCATATGTTTTTAAGTTTAACATCTGGATGTGCAAAAATCCATGTGGGTATTCATGTATGATGTTATTCAATGACCAATAGACAGTCTACAATCATGAGGAGAGTTACAAAGTAAAGCTATAGAACAAAAAGAGAAGCTCAAGATTTCATGCTATAGAAGAGGGAAATCAATAGAGAAGTAAATGAAAACCAAAATTTGTCACTAAAAAAGATGTAAATCTTTAGAACCTTAACCAGTATTGCAAAGATTACAACATGTCTCAAGTAAAGGAAGTAATCATAATGAGTAAACATCAAATGTTACTTATCTGGGTATTGTGTATTGAGCGTGGTGAATTCTAGATGCAGAAGAGACACCATATGTTAGGGTATGAAGACACAGGTGTAGACCAGTTCAACTGGAGAGCTCAAAGTTAAACTATAAATGTAGAGGAGTACCATGATTTAAGCAAAGTGGACTCTAAATACCAAAGTGAAAACTGTGGTGGAGACAATAAAGAACCCAAGTTCTCATATTTGAAGGCATGCATGAAACTCTAAGATCAAACAAAGAGAGCATGTGATGTAAAGATGTAGCCCGAGTTTTCTATTTCCAAACTGTTGGACAATGCCATGTTGCATGGCATCAAACTCCAAGTGACAAACCAAACATGTGTGCAGTGTGAGTTCTAACTGAAGGAAACTATGAAGGTATGCATAGACAAAACACCATGTTTCATGGAAATGAAACTCCAATGAAATTGTAGAGAAGAGCCCGCAGATGAAACCCAAATACAAATTCCATGCAAAGAAAGCCGCAGTATAGAAAGAAGCTCGATGCCAAATATTAAGGTAAAACTGTAGTGTATAAACCGATGCCAACTCTCAGATTAGCCATGGTGAAACTCCAGATTTTCATTGAAGAACATCAGAGAAGCTAAACAAAGCCATATCACAAGCATGGCGGCGCCAAACCCTAAAATTCTCTCCCAAAAAGAAAAATGTGAAAATGAAATGGCTAACAATGCCTATGTCAAGTTGGATAGGATTTGAAGTCCAGTGAAGTACTGTGGAGGAGTTAATTCCTTATTAAATACAGTGCTACTACAATACCCTCAAGCTGCCATGAGAGTGGGATATTTTTCTACATTATATTGGTCATGTTGACCTTAGCTTAGGCATAGTTTTTTATGTTATGGCATCAGGTTTTGCTATGAGTTAGGGTTTTTATGCAAATGTAGTTGGGGTTTATGCTTTGGGTTAGATTTTAAGGGGTTTTGTAATGTATTTTATTAAAATTTGGTAAACTATGTAAAAGATGTAAGTCTTTAAAACACAAACTTTAGGAGGGCTTGTTGGGGGATAGATTTTAGGCATCATTCATGCCTTAGAATTAGGGATATGCTATTTTGGAGGGGCTTGAGTTAGGGCTAAATTTAGGGCATCACTTATGCCTTAGTTTTAGGGATTTAACTGATTTAGAGGGATTATTTGTTTGTTTTGAAGAGAGTTTTTGGGGGGATTCCATTTTAAAAATTGGCCTTAGGGGATATATATTTGAATCTCATATTCCTTTGTAGGGGTTCATAATTTGGGGATTAAGAGGTATTAGTGAACATATTGTTCCTTTGCATCTTTTCCTTGTATTTTGTAACCATTTTTGCAGATTTTGAAGATAATAGAGCTGACCTTATTATTCGTATATCTTTTCTAAGTTTTGCTATCTATCCTTCCAAGTTTTATGCATTTAAGTGTATTGTGCATTTTAAGCATAGATTAGTGAATTGTTCCAAATTCCTATTCTAAGTTATAAAGAATAAACCTTTTGCAGAAAGTACCTGTTTGTTGGTTGAATTTTTACCATTAGAGGCACCAAACCCTATTAGTAATTTCTTGGTCATCCTAGGTGTTGTGAAGTGAAAATTATTGCAGAGTTTAGTAATGTATGTCCTATAGGTACAGATTCACAATTCTAACAAATCTAAATTTGTTTTGGTGTATCACCTTATTAATCAGTATTCATTTTCTAATTTATCCTTCTCCCTTTTCCGAAAACCACAAAAAATCAGTATTAGGAGATATTCTAAGTTCAATAGGAACCAGCCTAGAATCTGGAGACTCGTTCTCTCTTCCACCAAGGAGAACATTTCCATGTTTCAACAGGATAGATAGATTCCAAATCAAGCTATAGGCGCAATCCAGATTGACAACACATTTTAGTAAGTATATGGATACGACTAATTAATGGAGGAATAGAATAAACAATAAAAGGAAAACTATGAATTGGGGCCACCCTTACCAAAGGGAAAAATAAATAAATGTCACTTGTTTTGTTTGTCACAACTTTGGACATACAACAATAAATTTTAGGATGGGAACTGGTAGAGGCAATACTAGACCATGGAAGAAAACTGGTATGGCATGTTTGAATTGCAATAAGGTTGGACATCTTGCTATGTCCTGTAGAGAAAAGAAGAATAACACTAGAGGTCAACCAGTGAATAGGCATGATAATAATAAAGGAAAGAAGATTGCAGATGTTGAAGGAATAAAGAAGTAGATGAAGGATACATGGGTAAAGAAAAGATAATTAAAGTCTTCTGAAATGACAAAGAGCTCCACTACATGGGGTAATGTGGAGACTTCATCATCTAACTAAATCAAAGCTATTATCTTAGGGGGATAAAGTCAAGTAAGATCTATAAACTATCCCCTAAGTTGTGTGTGTGGTAAGATTTATCAGCATATCTAGATTCCTAATGATGTTAAGTAAGAATCTGATGAAGTATGTTGCATTTCATATGATTCTATGCGATCACATAATCTTTTTTTAAGATATACTGACTCATTATGTTTCTAACCGTTGTGACTGGTTAAGGTTACTATTTGACCATTTATATTTATTGCTTGGAATTGAGATGTTATAAGGGAAAAAGTGAAGTTAATTTTTCACTTTACATTCTATGAGCTAAGAAGTGCATTTGTGAGTGTATGCCAAGTGATTTCATATAATTTCGAGTGATTGTGATTTCACGCCTGAAGTAAAGTGATGGTTGAAGAACTCTCACAACGAGCTGAAGTGGTATCTTTGTGTTGCAAAGGCTCTATTTTGTGGTGATCATTTTTAGCATCATGGACACCCCTGTGTTAGTTGAGATCACTGATGAGTCGGGGCCTGTATTCAAGTTACATCCTTTGAAGGTAGCAAAAAATGATCCCGCTGTGTTATATTGTGGTGACTGATCAAGAAAGGACTATCTAAGAAAGTGTTTTACTTTTTTGAAAGGATTATTTTGGCCAATTTCTAGACTGACATGTTCTAACCCTAAAGTGACATAAAGTTTGTATAAATAGGCTTAGGGTTAGGGTTTCATTATTATGTTGTATGTTTTATGACAGTATTGATCTGTAAGGGATTGCATATTGCAATCAGATTGTAATCACTAGATAATAGAAAGATTGGACTTGCTGTTTGGTGGACGTATCCTAGAGATTGGGTGAACCACGTTAAATATTTGTGTCTTGTGTTCTCTTCTATTTTGGTTTATTAGTCTCTGTTATTGGTTATATTTCTACATGTAATTGTTATTTCTGTCTGGTTAATCCTAACACGCTGGTGCCCTATCGTCGATACCTGAAGGCGTGTTATTAACTGAAGACGTGAGATCCTTTATTAATTACAAGATTGAATATCTTCGTCACAATTCTATCTTCAATACATTTAATGGACTATGAGATGGTGTGAATTATGAGGATGAGCATAAGCATTTGACTGATATGGGTTTCACATATATTGTTGAATTGCCTAGTGATTTTTAAACCAATTGGATTAGATATGTATTGAGTCATATCCACAATCAGTTTATATGATTGAAAGATCGCACAAGATTACAAAGGAGATTATCCACGTAGTGACTGGGCTATGTGCGATTAGTGATGTACCTATTCTAAGAACTATTCCAGCTTGTGAGGTCACTCACCTTACTAAGTCTAAGAAAGATCAGCGAGCTATGAAAATAAATGACATCGAAGATGTTGAAGTGAGGTTTTTTTTGATGGTGATCAGTTACAAAGTTTATCAGTCGAGTCAATAAAACATTGTGCCTGGTGGAGTAATTCATACAACCTATCAGATGATAAAGAAAAATGCTTGATATGAATTTTGTTAAGTCATGGGAGGAAATTTACTTGTGAACATGGAAAGAATAAAGAAGAAAAAGAAACAATATTTTAAGTATGGTTCACTACTATTATGTATATTCTTCTATGTGTAGAATCATTTTCCTAGTATTGGTCAGATTTAGTGGTCAACCAATAAACCTGTATTTGTACAAATTAAAAAATGCATAAGGAAGGATGTTAGGAAATAACTTCAATAATACCATGTGGGGTTATTTTAAAGATTTTTAGAAATGAATGCATGAGAGGGAGCATATTCCAACCGATATTGTTGAAAAATATAAAAATTATACATGTTTTATTGTGGATACCAATACATGCATGTTGCAGGCAGTACAACCAAGAAATTCTTGGACTTTATCGATAGGTTATGAAGTTGATGGTGATAGTGTGTCACTTCATGTTAATAATTTATTAGTAATTGATGTCACTACACCTAGGTTTGGTACTTATGAAGAAACCTATTTGAAGATTCATTCATAGTTCAAGCACTTGTGATAGAGAGAAGATCGAGGAAAAAGGTTGATGATTTAGCAAAGAAGAGTGACATTAAAAAGATATGATGAGTAAGACTAGGAAGATATTTAAGGATGAAAAAGATGGGAATTCTATTGTTGCTACAGAAAAATATAATGTAGATATTGTTACTTCTACAATCGGTAAGGCAACAGTGGTAACTACAAGGAGTTCCATAGTGCTGAAGGAGAAGGAGAAGGAAGTAGAGAAAACACTTGTGATAGAACAAATAACATACAAGATAAATAAAAGAATTTCTCATGTCGACAAAGAGTCTAAGGATAAAAGAGAAAAGAAGCCTACTACTGAAGTAGATGAACCTAAGACCGATTCAGACAAAGATCAAGTAGAGTTGAAGCCTAGTGGCAATAAATTGAAAATAGTTGGGATGACTACTGAGAAGTCAGTGAATCCTAGGACTCAGAGAAATTTTTATGAAGATGTCATAGCAATGAATATATGGGAATATGGTAGTATAATTGATACAAACCAAAGGTATGAACATTTTGATTATGCATAAAAACTAAAGATTAAAGATGCTATTGTTTTTAGTCTGCATAAGTTTTGTAGAGGAATTAGTGAATTACATAATATGATACATGATTCACTATATAAAAGGATTGAGGCTAGATGGAGGTATGATCTAAATCAAGATAGAGAAATTATGGAACAATTTTTAATCTTGCTGAAGCTGGAATTGCCTATTGATGATGTAAAACTTTTAGTTGAGGCAATGCGACCTAGATTCAAAACAAGAGCTAGAGTATGCAAAATATGAATTGGTGAGTCTTAGGAAGTTCATGATGAGACCATTTCAATTTTTAAGGATGAAATAAAAGAACACAAACCTATAGAAACTACTCAAGAGAAGGTGAAAATAGAATAACTTGCTTCTACTGAACAAGTGATTGAAGATATTATAGGTGACCTACCTTCTGATACACCACAACAAGATCCTAATGTTGAAACTACACATGTGAAAGATATAGATGAAGGAAAAAAGGATAAAAATGTAGAGGTGGTGATACATATTTCAACTATTACAATTGGATAGACTGTTGATGAAAATAAAGATGAAGCTGACGTTGTTGAACATTCAGTAAAAAGGAAATTGAATCTTGGTGCGATTTCCAGTTACAAGATGAAGGTCAATTCTAATAATGTTCCTAAGGATGAAACTAAAGTTGATCTTAAGGATGAGGATGTTGAGGCCATTCAAAGAACTAATGATATTACTAAGATTATTCCTAGTGAACAATTGATAATATCTGACATACTTAAGTTGAAAGAAAAAAGAGATCAACTAAGAAGTGAAAGAAGACAAGCTCAAGTGCTAGAGTTAGTTAGAGATATTCTATCTGATCTTGTATGTGAAGTTACATTTGATACAAATGGGCCTACAATTGAACAAATGGATACTTTTTTCAGTGTTATTACTAAACAAGTTTCAAGTTTGGAGGATGCAACTATGAATAGAGATAAGTTGGATTATGAGAAGAAGAGGCATGGGAAGTTGATGGAAACCATTGCATTAGACAAAGGAAAACTTACAATTCAATTCAATAAGGTAAAGAAAACTTTGAAGGAAATTGTTAAATTGTTATCAAGGTTTCTAATTTTTTGTTGTTTACACAAGATCTAGAGATTAAGACGAATTAAGCTCAGAAGGAGCTTAAATTGTTAATTTCTAGTTTTGATCCTATTGAACATTTAGAAACAACCTATGGATCACAAGTGAAAGTGATAAATCACAAGATAAAAACATTTCAAGGAGAGCAAGACATGAGGATCATTGCATTACTAGAATTAGAGACCTATTTGATTACCATACTTGATGTGATGCAACATAATATTAAAGAAGAAAAGGTAACACTTGAGTTACCTGATATGAGTACTCTTGAATCCATGGAAGAGTTAGCTTATATTCTACATGAACATATCCAAGCCCTCATGCACTTGCATAAATCATGGGAGAGTTCATTGGTTACAAAAAAGTGAATTTTAGAGATTTTTTTGAAAAGCTATGAAAGGTAATTCTTGATTTTTTGTGTGAAGATATATATATATATATATATATA